>CAUJNA010000613.1:1193563-1285967 GCA_963377175.1 Effrenium voratum | reverse complement strand
ACGAAGCCGAGACTGTCTACCACGAGCACGATGACGACGCGCTGAGCGAATCATCGAGATGGTCTGGCGAGTCCGAGATCCCCGAGAAAATGGTGTGGTTCAAGGAAGTGCTCGACGTCGACGAGAATGGGGAGATCACCTACCTCGAAGACGAGAGAAGGCAATGGAAACGAAAAGGGGAATGGTACGGTTATGAGGACAATGAGAATGAGCCTTATCAGTACGTGTACGTCGACGAGAAGAAGTTCAAAAGCAGTGATCATCGTGAATGGTCAGCCTATCAAGTCCAACGATCATTGATACGTGCGAAGATACTGAGAGAAGTAGTGGATGATGTATATAAGAAGCACTACTTCCCGGTGACCAAGGAGAGCAGCATAATGTTCGAGTATGATCGGAACAAGGACGAGATCAAGGAATCGGCTGTCGACTGGAAGAAGCAGCAGGGTATGCCGAAGAACGTTTTCGCCATGTCAACGTGCATCAGCAAACGGGTGAAATGGTTGATGGACACCGGATGAGGTCATGATCTCATTGGAAGAGCCAAGGCGAAGAGCCTGGGTGTCGACATCGTGAAAGATGACGACGAGATCGTGTTCCAGACCGCGAATGGTTCAACTTCCACATCTGATGTGGCCAAGATAGTCGTGGACGAGTTGGACGAGACTGTCGAGCCGCATGTATTGGATGAGACACCCACGGTATTGTCAGTGGGGAGGAGATGCATGAAGATGGGTTATGCATTTCACTGGATGCCAGGTAAACTACCTTTCATGGTTACGCCAAAGCAGGGATTCGTGCACTTGCAGGTCAAGGACGACATCCCGTACCTAGTGAGTGATGGTAAGCTTCGGAGTAACAGACATCGCCCTACGATAGACGACCTCAAGGAGCACTTTTCGGAAGTATTGGCGATGGTAACGAACGACGAGGCAGATCAGGGAGGTGACGATGAGAACGACGTCACACCCGCCGCTGTCGGTGAGTCCGCAGAGGCCGAGGGCGAACACCACGACTGGGCATTCGACTTCGGGCCACCCGGAGGAGCCGGTCCGGTACGTCCGCCTCCCGTGGCTGAGGAAATACCTGTAGATGTTGGGTCAGTCCCGCATCGACATGGTGATGCCGAAGCTCACGAGGAAGAGGTTGATGAAGATGATCCAGATGCCGGAATCGTAGTAGACGTGTACGAAGGATCATCAATAAAGAGGAAAGTGGGAGTCCTCAAGAAGGACGCCAACTCCATAGCTCATTTGCTTACACACAGATACCGAAATCCCTTCTGCGAATCATGCTTCAAGGCAAAGATGAGACACTTCAGATCACGAACGGGAGCATTCAAAAGAGAAGTGAAGACGTTCGGTGACCTGGTGACGTTCGACTTTGTGACGGCATCAGGAGATCATGAAGTGGAAGGAAGGTATGCGCTCATCATCCGGGACATATATACCGGAATTATCATGGCTTATCCCACCGCGAGAAGAGACACTGACTCAGTCGTCAGGGCTATCAAACACTTCTGCGGGAGGAGGAAAATCAAGCAGGTATATTCGGATGATGGCCCGGAACTGATCAATGCGTGCGTGGAGCTGAAGCTGAACCACGACCTATCGCTGCCTGGACGCCCGCAGAACAATTCCCTTGCTGAAAGAACAAATCAATTCATCATTGACCAGACTTCGGCTTGTCTAGTACATGCCGGTCTACCCACGTGTTACTGGGTGCAGGCCATCACCACTCTGTGCCATCTCATGAACATCGAAGAGGTGAACGGATCGAGTGCATGGATGAGGCTGCATGGCGAGGAGTTCAGGGGCGAGAAGATACCTTTTGGTGCGCTAGTGGACTTCAAGCCGAGCGAAGCACGAGGGGGAAAGAGGGAGAAGTTCGAGCCGAGAGGGGAAACTGGTATATTTGCTGGATATGTGTTGAGCACCGGTATGCATTGGGCAAACAAGTATCGTGCTTGGGCACTTACTGCATTTGCGGGTGCAGAGCTGAACATCAAGAAGGCAAAGGTTCCGCTTCGGTTGAGAATGCCACATCAGACGGAGAGGATGATCCTGAAATCTCCTCTGGCGTTCCCAATACAACAGAAGTACAAGGTTGCCAACGAGACTTTGGAAGGAATAGAGATGTCTATCGATGCAATCGGTCTGGATGCACGTGACCGCCTGATCGAGGATGAGGACTACGAGCCTGGATTGTTGCAGAGTGACGAGAAGCGACTGCTTGACGATGAAGTCGATCAGATCGCTGGTCTACTGCTCGACGATGGCCCGGAAGTAATCGCCGGAGATCGGGGGGATCATGCAGGAGAAGAAGATGCTAGACCGAGCTCCTCAAAAGGGAAAGGAGGTGGACACCCTAAGGGCGATGAAAAGGTTGCGAAGTCCGACCTTCCACACGTGTCAATTGGGCTACCCGGGGATGGTATCACGTACGTCAACGACGATGGCAAGGAGGTTAAGATCGACAAGGCCGGGAGACCGTATCCTGTCGGGAAGGACGGATTCAGGCTAATGAAGACATCGAGACATCCAGAGTTCACTCCTGAAGAATGGAAGATGATGAGTAAATATTACACCAAGGAAGAGAAGGCCGAAGTGAAGGGCGGTGGCAAAAGGAAAGAGGAAGATCCCAAGAGTAAAGAGTCTGATATTTCCGCGCCGGCAGAGGCACGGACATTACAGATGCCCGGTGGTAAGAGAATTCGAGCGATGCTTCGGAACCGCTGGGGTGGAGTAGAATGGCAGTACAATTGGGGATTGCGGAAGAACATATCAAAGATCAAGAACCCAATGGATGGGAAGCACTTGGCTGAGCTTGAATGGGTCAGGATTGTTGTTAATCCTGTCGACGGGGTGGTTGTTCTCATGGATTCCAAACAGTCCCAAGACGTCATGAGACGAAACGTTCAGCTTGAGAAAGAATTTGAGTGTCTGGTGGTAATTTATGCCTGGAAGTTCAAGTCTGAGGAGCGATCAAAGTCGACTCCAAACTGGACGAAGGCGGTTGCATCAGTCATGGAGAGTCATAAAGACGAAGCTGAGACGGCATCGGGGACGGATCCATCGGTCGACGAATCGACGGACCTCACCTGGTATGAATGGGAGGAGTCTGCTGAGATAGTTTCTGGAAAAGTGCCACTCGCAATGCCTGCGATAGGCGAGGACGGTGAAGCCAAAAAGTACCCATCGATGCCGTGCGTGACTTCTGAGCGAATACAGCACAGAGAGAAGGCTGTGAAAGTTGTACGATTCTTCGACGCTTTAGTATCCAGGCCGGTAGGCCGGAAAGAGATGTTGACCAACCCTGATGCATTGGCATCAATGAAGAAAGAGTGGTCGGGATTAATCGACCAGGGGGTCTTCGATCTTGGCGCGGTGCGTGAATATGACGCTGTAGCCAGAGAAGCAAAAGCGAAGGGGGAGGAAATACACATGGCTCGCGCACATGGCATTTGCGTTGAAAAGCACTCACAGTTGCCTGTTGGTGATCCTAAGAGGAAGTTCAAGGGTAGAGGCGTGTTGCTGGGGAACCAAGTGAAGAACCAAAGCTTTGAGGCTGCGATGTTTCAAGATTTGGGGAACTCCCCTGCTTCATTTGAAGCCTCGCGTTGGGCGGATTTTCTGGGTTGTCATGATGGCTGGGATGTGCAGATGGCCGACGCTGTTCAGGCGTATATACAGGCCACCTTGAGAGGCACGCCGTGTTGGATTGAATTGCCACCGGAGGCCGTGCCAAGTGAATGCAAATGGGATAAGTACAGAAGACCAGTCGTCCCGTTGAGGAAGGCGCTGTACGGACACCCAGATGCGGGAACATTTTGGGAGCAGCACTGCGATGAGTCGGTGCGTGCCGTTGGTTTTGAGCCCATCGGCGAAGAATGGCCTTCAGTGTACATTCACGAAAAGCTCCAGCTTGTTCTGGTTGTGTATGTCGACGACTTCAAAATGGCAGGGCCGCAGAAGAACCTTGCCCAAGGGTGGAGCATGTTGCGTACACGTTTGAAGATTGAGCCCGAGACTGGACTTGACATGTACCTTGGTTGCAATCAAAGCAAGGGAAACGTCACTCTCGGGAACGGACACCGAGTAACAACGGTGACCTATGACATGGAACAGTTCCTACGTTCCTGTGTCGACCGCTATCTTGAAGTGGCGGGCGACGTGAAGTTGAATAAGGTTGTCACCCCTGAGTTGCATGAAGAAACAAAGAATCACGTCTCACGGAAGCCTGCCAGAGAGGGGCCGTCAGTCGTGTGCAATTGGTGTAACAATCTTGTGCCCACCGACGGTTCTGCCACAGTGCCGGACCAACGGGGAGGGACTCCTGAGTTGGCCATGAAGGAGCCCGTGCGTGGACACCTTGCTCCGCATGCCGCTAGCGTACTGATGAAGTTGCTGTACGGTGCGCGGATTGCTCGCTTCGATTTGTTGCGGCAAGTGAATCGCCTAGCACGGAACGTGCATAGGTGGACTGACTCCGATGATCGGGGTTTGCATCACTTGATGTGCTATGTGCATCATACCAAACATTGGCGCATGGTCGGTTGGGTTGGAGACCCTATGGACGATGTGCACTTGGCCTTGTATGCGGACGCTGACTTTGCGGGATGCATTGACTCGCTGCGTTCCACCTCCGGTGGACACTTGAATATACAAGGGCCTAATACCCGGTTTCCGTTGTCTGGCAGCTCTAAAAGACAGGGTTGTGTGAGTCACTCCACTCCCGAGGCCGAGATTGTTGCGGCCGATGTTGCCATGAGATCGATGGGTATGCCCGCTCTCAAGCTGGTAGAGCGGATTCTCAAGAAGTCACCGAACTTTGTGTTCTATGACGATAATAAGGCTATGATCGGTGTCGTGCGATCGGGGAGGAACCCCACGATGCGCCACCTTGAGAGAAGCCATGGTGTTAGCATTTCGTGGATGCATGAGATGTTCACACGTGATTACATGTACTTGGCGTATGAGGTCACCGACAGGATGGCGGCCGATATTTACACCAAGGCGTTCAATGATGGGCGCAAATGGAAACATGCATGTTTGCAGATTGGTCTACTTGACCCGAGCTTGCTGTCTGACCCGGATACCCTCAAGGCGCTCACACCCACGTGTGATCCCATAAAGGGGACCATGCAGACCGCTTCGGGGACAGTTGACGGAGTTCCAACATTTCCGTACACACACATACCGATCATGCCCCCGGACCTATGGTGGTCTGGATTAACATCCAAAGAGGGATTGCATGAGCATGAAGGACATGATCCGGTTGTTGTTGCCAAGGGACCCAGATTGATGCGTGTGAAACCTCCACTCGCGGTTATGACACCGTTTGGGAGCAAGTGGCTTCGTTCCACTTGGTTTCTGAAGAATGGGTCATGGCTCAAAGTTGAGGATAGAGTTGACCCGGGGCTACAATGTGTGCGAATTGATGGTTGGGTTGAACGCGCAGTTTGGCAGTTTCATCCCGTACCGGTCGCTGCACCGGCGCGGGAACGGTCTCCACGACCACGACCAATTCACGTCGGGTCCGGGGATGTTGACATGCAGTCCGTGCTGGCCGCATTTGTTGAAGAACTGTCGAACGAGCGCATAGAGTTGAAGTGTGTTAACGACCTTGCTTTGGAAACGTTGCTCCGATTGAAATTGCTCATGCGTTGTCTGCATATCAATCACGAGCAGCTTGTCCCTGGTCGTTGTTTTGTTCCGTATCGCATTGCGGTGAAGCACAAGCCACAGTTAGCGCCGGGTATTGAACTCGCGATGGTCAAACACGACGGTGGTGTGCTTCGCGCTCCTGTTCATGTCTCGCTTCCTGGTATGAGAACTCGCACAGTCGTCACTCTTTACAGTGTTGACTTGGCTCGGCCCATCGTGCTGATGGCATGTTCCGAACCACGTAACTGGTTCACTGCTCTTGCCCGCCATGACGGGCCGCAGGTTGTCACCATAACTCTGGTTGATGACTTACTGAGCGAGTACGGGGGGAGAATCGCCAGACATGTGCTTACCAAACCTTCCGATTTGTTGTTCTTCGCCGGGCCTTGCACGGGGGGATCATCATGGGCACGCCTCAACAAGACTCGCGGCATTGACACCGCAGAGAAAATCGAGGCCAAACAAAGAGAATTTTGGAGATTATTTGAACGGTTCGTTGAAATTAAACGGCATGCCATGACAAAACGAGCTGCGATTTTGTTTGAGTTGCCTGGAAGTTGTGATTATTGGAAAGATGAGAGACTGCATGAGGTCGTGCATGATGGGACTAGTCACGAGTTTGATGGGTGTCGCTATGGCTTGAAACAAAGATATGCAAAGAAACCCATGCCAATCAAGAAACCATGGAGAGTTGTCTCATGGAACTTTGAACTTGGTGGCTCGTTGTCTAAGAAATGCAATGGAAACCATGAGCATGGACCTTGTGCTGGTCGTGAAACCAAAGAAACCCAGTTGTACACGTCTATAATTGTGGGTGTGATCCTTCGCCGTTTTCGTGCTCGAGCAAGGTGCCTCAAACCGGCACCGTTGAAACTCGCTCTTGCTTGCATTACGCGAAGGAGATCGCGGAAGCACCAAGCTACTGCGAGCGAAATCTGCACCACCCCAACTGCACAACCGAGGTGCTGGGTCAGTCCCGAACCTCTGGTGCATACGGGGAGCTGGGTCAGTCCCGAACCCCAAGCTTCAAGGAGGAGCTGGACGAGTTCGTCACCTCAATCTGAAGCTGGGATCGCATTGGGACAATTCCGTGGCTTCATTTGCAGCTGCTTATTTTGGATTTTCCTGGGTCTGGAGAATATCATCAAGATGACTGCCAATCCGAATGTCGTCAATGCAAATGAGTTCTTCTGCGTGCCTGTTGGGAAATCTAGGCAAGCAGCAATCTTCTTGGGAAATTTGGTGAAGAACGCCATCGAGGAAGGCAAGAGGATACCCAAGAGGATGGAGATGAGCAGCGACCTGGGTATGTGCGTGAAGTGGATCGAGGACATCGGCGTCCCCGCTATTTATGCATACTCTGCGTACTACTCTGCCAAGGGCCGCGGGATGATGAAAGGTGAAGGGCAGTCTATGAGGGTTGCCTTAGAGTTCATCAGCAAAGTTTTCGGACAGCTTTCTGCCGACGAATGTATGCTTGGATGGAGGGAATTCTGCAGCAAGGGAAAGAAGATCGTGTCGGCGCTGAACCAACTTTGCGGTGAGGCAACGATGCTGGCGAAGAACCCCGAGTTGCTCAACGTAACCAAGTACTGCATGGAAGGGGCGGATATGTTGAGATCAATCGCGAACATCTGGGATCTCGCACTAGGCGTGGCCGAGGACAACGATGAACGGTCGTTCAAAGCTGCATTCCACCAGAACACCCCGGTTGGGGAGGTGTACAAAGAATTCATCAGCGACGAGTCATCTAGGGCATCGTCATCGAGAAGGTGGAGGAGCTCCGAGGAGTTCCAGACGACTGCAGAGTTTGAGAGGCACGATCGGAGAATTGCAAAGTACAGAGATCGAAACTGGGGGAAAGTGTTCACGTTGAGCGTGATCAAGGCTCCCAAGATCGACTCCTACGGTCGTGGTTCCAAGGACGACTACCAGAAGAATTGGGACCTTGGGTTGGTCTACCAGAATGAGCTGCAGGCATCGATGAAGAACCTCGCATATGCACTGAGGAGGGATGAGAATGCCAGCCAGAACAACCTATTGCGCTGGATGATCTGTGGGTCAACCCCCAGTGACATCTCTGATGCGTGCATCGGGGCGGTCAATTCGCTCATGTGCGTATCGTTCATCATGAGGAGATTGCAGCCATTGCTCGGTGAGAAGGACTCCAAAGATCAGTCGTATACAGCTTATTTCCGTCCAGACAAAAGGGAGCTGAACGATCTCTACCGGGAGATTGAGTACGCCAGGGATTTCCTGTGGTGCATCGATATGATCTATGAGTCGAAGCTGCCTGCGATGAACATCAACTCCATCAGTTTGGCACCGCACGCGGCTGACAGGGCCGCTGAGAACCAAGATCGGCGCAAGTGGGTAAGCTGGATGAAGGAGATCGAGAAGAAGGCCGAGAAGGACGTCATGATCGAATTCTTCCAGAATAAATACTGCACGATTCATGAAATCGAGAGGGAACTGGAGAAGTACCCCGAGGATTTCGTGGTTGGGGAAGAGCCGACATGGTGGGTGATGGGCTCATCGAAGACGGAGCCGCCACGGAAGACGGAGCGACAGCAGAAGTCGGCATCAAGCTCCGGGCAAAGGAGTCAAACCGCTGGTGGGTCAGTCCCCCAGCCGGGAGCTCCAAGTGGGGGGTCGCAAGCCAGCGATGCTGTCAAGATCGACAACGAGATCATCGACTCCATTTTCCGAATGAACTCTGGCGGTGACGACGACAGATGGGTAATTATCAACCCAACTGCTGGACACGATACCTACACTTCATTCGAAGGGGGTACCACTTTGGGCGGAGCGACTGTCAATGTGAAATTCAACATAGACAACAATACGGGGTACCCAATCATACAAACTGTATTTGGGCCGTGTCTTGCAGAAGGCAAGAACGCAACATATTGGGAGTGTATGCTGAGATGCCTGACCTCTTCGCTATTGCACTTCGAGGAGAAGACCAGCGCGGAGAAGATCATTCTTTCCTATGTTGGGAAGGGAAATGCGGCATGGCTACAGCTGTATGCTTTCTTGTGTGCCCAAACAGGATGCTTGATTACTGGACGCCTTCCGGGCGCCAAAGCCATCAACGCGTTGATTCAGGCGGAGAAGAACCCGGACAACGCACCTGGACAGTTGAACCGGATTATCAATAGGCAGAAGAGGAGCCCCATTGGCGAGGCGACGATTCGCGACATGATGATCCACAAGAAGAGCTTCTTGGTCCTGGATTGGCCCCTGAGGGCCGTCAACTCGAAAGGGAGCACGAAGACCTTCCAGATGATGGTCAACGAACAGGGATGGACAAACATCGAGGAGAGATCATACTATGGGTCGAGTGAGCAAGTCTCCTCACCCAACGACACGTTGAATATCATCTCCCGATTGCAGAAGCTGGATAAGCTCATCGCTGAACGGCGGAGGCGAGACATGGATGACTCACCAATGTCGGTGCACATCTGGATGTCGCTATATGATTGGGTGTGCATGAGAGGATGCGGATGGCAGGTGACCGCCAACCCCATCATCGACTCCCTGCAGAAGGCGATATCTGACCTCGTCAACACATGCAAGGGCCTGGTCGTGGTGTGCGTGAATCGCGATGTTGCTTTCCATGGTGGAAGAGGGGACTTGGGGACGATCGCCAACAAGGTTAGCGAGATCTGCAAGGCGGCAGGCGCGCTGGTGACCGAGAACGATCGCCTGTGGCGCGTGGTCCATGCGCTCACAGGAAAGAACTACAAGATCCCTGGGAGCTCGAACTTGCAACACTTCCTCCTGAAGCGACTGCTGATTGAGAAATCCATCGATGCGGTCGCACCAAGCAACGCGTTTGTGTGTGAGCTGGAGGGGACGTGCATAAACGAGCCCGACCTTCGATTCAACATCCCGAAGAACATGGAGGAATCGAAGGTGAAATTCGAGTACAAGCCGACCTTCACTGCACAGTCGAAGAGGAAACAAGAGCAGCAAGATGAAGGACACGGCGAGCAGGATGCTTTTGGGAAAGCCGATGTCGGTGATCAACGTCTTCGATGGTATACGGTCACGGAGCTCAGCAAGTTTATCTGCGAACTTTGCGCTAAAGAGATGCAGATGAGCAAGTCGAAGGTGCTCGGACCGAATTCGAAGTACAATCCCTCTTCTTGCGTGAACTGTTGCGCGAACTGGAACGCGGACACGAACGGTATTGCAATGTCTATCGAGGGGAAGAAAATGTACACGCGCCTCTTCGCGGAATGCGTGGTGGCAATCCCCGACCTTCAAAACCTCATGGTGGACGTCAACAATATCCAGGCCATGATCACGATCATACGGGAGCTCGTGTATTCAAGGCTGAAGAAGGAGCTTTCTCACGTGGGATTCGTGAGCATGACTGTGGATCAAGCAGCGCAGTTCTACAACAACGGTCACGGGAAGCAATTGTGCGCATCCCGGGATGTGATCGTGTGCAAGAATTCCGAGGGAGTCGAGGAGAGGATGTCCATCTTCTTGATAGGCAAGGATCTTGGCAATGTGGCATATTCGTCCTGGATCAAGAGTGTGCTCGACCAAGGAACGATGTATGAACTCCTGGGACAAACCACGAACGAGGAATCCTTGGGAGACGTCGTCGAGATGGTGTTGGGATTCTTTGAGGTGATGTCGTACTTCCAGCACGAACTGCCACTGTGGAAGGATGCATGGAAGATCAAGAGGGAGTTCGAGCAGTCAATAGTGCGACACCTCGCTGGGAACGTGACCCACACGACGGGCCAGAACAGAAAGCGGAACAGACCGTCCGCACAGCTCGGCGTGCCCACGAAGGAGGTGCTTGACATCATGAACAAGGTCAAGCCCAGACATCCACGATCCCTGATCACCGAGCCCTCTGCACAAGGTTCCAAGAGAAAGGCCACGGAGGGCGAAGATGAGGGTCTTGGTCAAGCACCAGACCCGAGTCGAAGTTCTCAAACCAATACTGAGAAGGAAGACAAGAAGCAGCGAGTGATCGACGGGCGGAGAGCGGCACTAGGATTCCTGGAGTCAATGGAGAAGTGCATGGGAGATATGGGGATCTGTAAGAAGTGCGCGAACCTGGCCCACGACGGCGACTGCAAGGACATTGAGGAGGCTGCTGGAAATGAGAAGGCGATGAAGGTGCTCCGTGAGCTACTCAGCAGTGACCCTGTTTCATCTGATGAAGACATGGGGGATACGGAGGAACCGTCCTCATCAACGTCCAAGGAAAGAAAGAAAGGGGGACAAGCAGGGAAAGAAACAATTGAGATGTACAGCTACACTATTAATTTGGTGGAGATGGCTGACACGGCTGAGGGAGGAGAGCTACAATGTGGTGGCGTCGACCTCACCTACAACCCGTGCGGGGACAGCAGGACATTCAAGAAGACGCTTGAGATGGGATGCGACACCATCCCGTGCTACATCCCGAAGTATGGCGATGTGAGTGATGTGCACTTGCCATGGGCGTATGCGTCCATCGTTGACCCCAAATACTTTCCCAAAGGTGCAATCCTTGAGCAAGTGGACGTGATGCAACTTGGCAAGAGTGTCAACTTCTGCATTGCTCCTTTCGACGGTGCTCCACTATGCAGGATTGGTGATGATCGCTCGGTATTTACTACAAGGGACCAAGCAAACCAGCTATCTCACGACCTATGCAGAGTCCTTCGACACAAGATCGGCAATTGCCGAGGAAGTGCTTTCAGGTGCGACGAGGGTGGATGGGTCGACATTGATGCTGTCATTGACGACCGGAACAACGACATATTCCCACCATACACCACGAGAGCGAAACGATACATGGGCATCATGGAGGTGATCAAGTGGCAGGAATCCGGAAGCAGAAAATCGAGATTCCAGGTTTTGGCAGCAAGGTTTCCGAGCATCATGAACCCGAACGACACGAGGGCAGCCAGGGAGGAAATGACCGAAGCTGGCGTGGATCGGGACGACATCGACAGGATGTTCAACAGATGCGATGGATGGTACAGACCTTGGTGCATCCGAGTCACAACCGGTCACAGTGATTTTGGATTCATGAGCTCATCCGCACTGGCGAATAGGTATTCCGCAAGAATGGGTGATTCTCTCGGAGGAGCATTCCATGTGACGTATGTGGAAAACCTGCCAAGCATCGTACGCTGTGGGTTAGTCCCCGGCGGAATCGATGGCGGCAACAGGCTAGCACTGCACTTCGGGGCGTTTGCTCCATGGGATGAGATGAACGTGGCGACGAAGACAACGCTACGGAACGTGAGGAGAGGGGATCCGATTGCGATCATCTATATTCCCAGTGCAACCCTCGCGCGGTATGGGGCTGGAGTCGCGGCTAATGGGACTTTCATGGTCTTTGACGTGATCCCGTTCTATGAGGTCAAGTCCATTTGGATTGGCAAAAGCAACGGAGGGAAGCGCCTGGAGTACGCTGACATCAAGAGGGCGTACTCGAAGTGTGTGGAGAACGAGATCTGCCCTGGCTTTGTCAACTCTTCCCAAGAGTCGGCTGCGATGTTCCTCCAGAACGTCGCAAAGATCAGCGAGAGGATGCCGGAGACTGAGACAGGTGCCGATAATCTGCACTACATCGTTGACATGGTTAATCGTGCCTGCGAACTCTATCGAATCAACAAGATGGAAGAGTTCAATGCACAGGTCAACGAGGTCCGGGACGAAATCAGCAAAGTCGTCATCCTGAATGACGAGACATGGGAAGGACTGAGGTGCCGGATATGTCCATCATGTGCGACCGCGATCCCCACCTGCTTCTGCTTATGCCTGGAGTGCGAGGCACAACTGATCTCCATCGGAAGATACTACATTCACATCAAATCCGATGACGAGGAGGACAACCAAAACCCCAACGTCTCTGGAGATGCCAGGCGTGCACAGGAAGAAGCTAACCACGATGCGGCAGCACAGGAGGATGAAGACGAAGCGGAGGAAGTTCCGGGAGAAGATGACGACATGGACACGCAAGGATATACATCCGGCTATGCGTCAGAAGAAGAAGACAGCGGTTGGCATTACCGCGACACCGATCTGGCGTCACGGGACATTATAAGTTCCCAACGGATGGCGATCTGCCTTGACGAGCCGCGTGAGGCTCAGTACATGGCAGGATTTATCGCACTCCAGCTGTCCAAGATGTGGGGGATGTTTGAAGGTGGTGAGGAGAGAACGATGAATGCCGGACTCGAAGGGAGGCCGGGCTGCCCTTATCACAATGACTTCAAGAGGTACCCCAACATCACCGAGCATGATCAGGAAGGTATACTTTTGCCATCAACAATAACGAAGATTTCTCAATCGGAGAATGTTCGGACAAGAGCCTTCCGATCGGTTGAGGAGCGTGACGAATATATTCGTATGATGGTGTGCAAATGCGAGGGACTTTACACATTCTACAAGCTGTGGATTGCAGCGAGAATCCTCGATGTCACCAAGGAAGAAATGAAGCTCCTGGTCAAGGACCGAGTGCACCCGGTGGGTGATATTATTTTCAGATGTTTTGCACTAGCTTTCAACTGTAAGTATATATCATTCGTGAGGGATGGCCTAAACCTTGGCAAGAATGGTTACACGGTCAACGTGAGCGCCATCATCTCGGCCATCGACCCGAACAAATGCGACACACCCCTGCTGGATTGGTGCCTTCGGAAAGGGCACTGGTTGCCAGAGGACTACAACAAGAAGTGTGTCCGGGCACGAGAAGCCCAGAAGAACTTGGACGAGGAGTTCCGCCGACGTACCCATAGGCTGTCCATTGGGGACAGGTATGCTTCGTGAAGATGCTGATTGCGGTACGATGTGGGTCAGTCCCCATCTGTTACTTGCGTCACATCGACACTGTTTCGGTGGAACGACTTATGTCATGATTTATATTCATGTGTCCAAGATGATTGGGTGTGTACATGGTTACATATTCCGATGACTATGACGCTCTGGATATTCATGGATGGAACTATTACCTTATAGATGATATCTTTTCATTATTTATGCATTGTCCATGGTATCTGGAATGGCTATGATTTGCATTGATTACTCACCGATGTTTCTTTGCCGGAATATGCAGACCGATTGCAAGCGGGCGCCTCTGGTGGACTTTTTCGGCCAACCCATTTATGGATGACAGCTGCGCGATGCGCAAATGCGGCAGCTGGATGTTCACTGGCGGTCAAGTGACGCGACATTGTGTATTATATACACCTGCATATGGATGTGTGCTTCGATTGGAGGATGAATGTTTCACTTTTCGTACAATCGAACCCGGCATGTTTCACAGCGAATGAACGGTGTAGTGATAGCAAGTAAAAGAATGCACGACACGATTTCGTAGTTGAAGCCGTGGCCAGTGGAACGTTTTGTGGTGTTTGGACCGCATGATGAACAATGCGACCCAAATGGGGGATGTTAAAACCCTCTAGGCCCCGTGCCGAAATTGGGTAGCTGTTCTGAGGTCCTTGTTGGTGTTGCTTCCCAAGTTCCATTGATCGCCATTTGGCTCAAGACACAATTGAGGTTCAAGATCTGATGTGTGACTGCATACATACGTGATCGGCATTGAGAGCGAAAACACTTCGCTTGCGCTGCATTTGTCAGGACTACTGTTGTAACTATCATTCCTTCTCCCTTACAACGTTTACACGGGTTCGGCTATAACGGCATCGTCCGTATACACCTTTCTACGTGGTTGGTATTACAGCTTGAGGGTTCGGTGCATAGCGTCCCACGGGACGTCACCTTGCCGTCTCTTGACACTTTCTTTGTCTTTACGTCTCTGTCTCTCTCTCTCTCTCTCTCTTTCTCTCTCTCTCTCTCTCCTTCTTGTTTTGTATCTTGCTCTTTGTCTTTCTTTTGTGCTTTCTCTTTCTTTCTCTTTCTCCTTCTCCTTCTCTTTCTCTTTCTCTTTCTCTTTCTCTGTCCCTCTCTTTCTTTCTTTTTTTCTTTTTTTCTCTCTCTCTCTCTCTCTTGCTCTCTCTCTCTCCCTCTCCTCTCCCTCTCCCTCTCCCTCTCCCTCTCCCTCTCCCTCTCCCTCTCCCTCTCCCTCTCCCTCTCCCTTTCCCTCTCCCTCTCCCTCCCTTTCCCTCCCTCTCTCTCTCGCTCCCTCTCTCTCTCTCTCTCTCTCTATATTTCTCTCTCTCTCTTTGTTTTTTTTTTCTCTCTTTCTCTGTCTCTCTCTCTCTCTCTCTCTCTCCGCCTTTCTTTCACTTTCCCTTTTTCTCCTTCCCTTTATCTTTCTCTTTCTCTTTCTGTCTCTTTCTCTCCTTTTTTGGCAAGCCGGAGCTGCGGGAGTGTGCTTAGCATACTACTTTTCTACATAAGATGTGCAATTCTCATGCCGGAGTTGCGGGAGCACACTTCGCATACTACTTTTCTATACTTAAAACTTGCGATCTCAGGCCGGAGCTGCGGGAGAGTAGTTTGCGTACTACTTTTCTCGAGCTGCGGGAGCGTGCCTCATGTGCTACTTTCGTACTTAAATTTTACGAAAAACCACAGCGAGACGCGCGCAATCTCCGCAGAGGGTTCGTCGGCGACGTAGAAAACTCGCACGGCACCACAGCGAGAGCGATTCGACACGCGCAATCTCCGCAGAAGGTTCGTCGGCGAAGTTGCAAATTCGCACGGCGCCACAGCGAGAGCGATCCGACACGCACGATCCCCGCAGAGGGTTCATCCCCCCAACGCCCGCCAGACCGGCTAAGAAAGAAGATAGAATTAAAGGCTGCGAGCTTCGGCTGCGTGAGCTAGGCTGCGCAAGTCCGGCTGCGTAAGTCAGGCTGCGTAAGTCAGGCTGCGTAAGTCAGGCTGCGTAAGTCAGGCTGCGCGTGAGTCAGGCTACGTGAGTCAGGCTGCGTAGGCCAGCCTGCGTAGTTCAGGCTGCATAAGTCAATTTGAGTAGGTCACGCTGCATAAGCTAGGCTGCGTAAGCCACCAGGCTGTGTAAGTCAGGCTGTGTAAGTCAGGCTGCGTAAGTCATTTGCGTAGCCGGCAACAGTTTTTTTTCAAAGAACCCTTCGCGATGCTTTCGGAAGAAATATTACCTTATTATTACCTTCAGAGAAAATGAGCCCCAATCATAATTTACATACGATGAGTAAAAAGACATCATTGATGAATTCCTGAATTTGATTGAAATCAATGAATGTAAAAACACATTGGCAAATGAGATTATATCCTGTCAGTGTAAATGTTATTGAAACCATAAGAACTATAAAGTGTTGGACAAAATGCCCGTTGATGAAAACATCATTCAACACATTTATTCTATGACTTATGAATGTTCAACTTGTAAAAGTAAGAAGAGTTTCCTAGAAGACTTCAACCATGTTCACAATGTCAACAATGAAAATATTACTCGGTGGTACTGTACAAGACATAGGTTTCCTTCAATATCCACCCAACCCCCCCCCCCCGCCACCCTACCCCGAGCCCCGGAGTCCACACCCCGCTGCTACGGTCCTCGAGCCCCTGAACTCGCACCCTTGCATCCCGACACGTAGGACAGCTCAACCCACAACTAACCCCAAACGCCAACCTTAAACCAATCCTACACCCCTAACACTTAACCCTAACCCTCAACCAACCCTAAACCAACCTTAAACCAACCCTAAGCCAACCCAACGCCCGCCCTCAACCGACTGTAAAGCAACCCTTAACCAACCCTTAACCAACCCCAAGCTAACCCTACACCCACCAAACCCACCCTAAACCCACCCTAAACCCACCCTCAACCCACCCTAAACCCACCCTAAACCCACCTAAACCAACCCTACCAACCCTATACCCGCCGCAAACCAAGGGGGGCTGGGGGGGGCCGTGGAGCAGGTACCTTGTGGTAGTAGAGAATATGTGCATCGGTCCCTGGATTTATTCTGCAAGAGAGTCCAATATGCGAATAGCGGAGGAACTGAGAATGGATGTCCCTGGTCCTGATAATGTTTATATATCCCTGCAAGGCGCTCTGCTAGGTCCTTTTGTAATGGCCGCAGGATGAATGCCACTATTGTACAAGAAGGGCCTTGAGCCAAAACACAAGTGGTGATTGCAGGGTCAGTTTGCGAAGCAAAAGCAACACAGGGGGAGGGATATATATATATATATGATATAGATTTGTAGCCCTCGAAACCTTGGAGTTGGAACCGTGGAACTCATCGAATCGAATCGACAGGACCTCTCGCAGCGAATTGTCTCTGGTGTGAGGCACTTGGAGATAGAGGCGCTCGCAGGAGACCCATCGAGCCGCTCAGACGGTCCGAGCTCCCCGACCGCTTTCGGTTTTCCCTTCACTTCCGGTGAAGGAAGCCGTTCCACTTTTTGGGCGCCAACACCCTTTATAACTTTCGCGATTAGAGGGCATTGGCGCTTTGTTCAACTTGTCTTCTTGGCGTTTGTTTGTGTTTGTTTAACTTGGTTAAGTAGTGGGGGGCATAAGGCACTTTCAAGAGGAGTTGCTTCAAATGTGTCTGTATGGCGGGGCTACCAACAGAAGGGGTGTCTACGGAGATCCCCTCGGGGTCGAGGTGTTTGCTTGGTGGTTAAACTTCCCAGCTGCGGGGAAAACCCATCCCAGCTCCAAGGTTGCAGCTCACATGGGGACGAGCCGTTCAAACAAATGAAACGTCAAGACACCAAGAAGAACCAGCAAGGGACATTTGTTGGGTGTACATGAGCCACACATTCGGAAATCAATCCGCCATTTTGGGGTAGTGAGTTCTCGTAGCGGGATGTGTTGGAAATCCAGTTTCTTGCGTTTCAGGCAGTGCAGAAGCTGTTAGGGTTCCCTGAATTGCCCCTTCTCGACCTTCATAAATCAGCCAAACAATTGATCAGCGTGATTTTGCGCCACGCCTTCCACTCCCATTTTCAGGAGCTGGGGAGGACACGGGCGACAACGGTGACATGCACAACAGCGAAGCACGGGAAAGCCACGACCTCAATTCAAGAGAACAAAACCGGTCTCGTCTTATCTTCCTACCTTCCTGCCCCCTGGAAAGATTCACAGAAAGCCTTTATAAGAGGCGATCGAGGTTCGACTTCTTTCTTGAAAGATACCGGAACTCCGAACAACTGTCTTCTTGTGACGAGGGGCCCTTGTTGAGGTTCCTTGTGTCAATTTGCAAGGGGCCCATCCAGCATTCCCTAGATTCGGAGCGCCGGTCTGCCAAGGCTCACATTTTTTTCAGACACACCAAGTTTGGTTTCCAAAGAACCAACATGGGCCAATGGGTGTGTGTTGATGGCACTCCCCTTTTCGGGGCTTGCCAAAAATCCAAACGGAACCCGAGGGAACAAAAGACGCAAAAAAAAGCTGGGACCGTCCCCCAGCAGTTCCCCTTTACCTTTTTTTGGGGGGAGGGTTCCCCTACTAAAATAGACAAAACCGAAAAAAGTTGGTACCAATTTATTCTAAGCTCTCTACTGGAGGACCTAGTATCAAACATCATACATCTTTTGGGAGTTTGATTCCACAGCCAAGTCCGCTGCCGAGTTGCTTTCCCGGAGGCCTGCAGAGGGCTGTGCGCTTGCAGATGGAAATGGAGCAGCTGAAGACCAGGCCTGAAAAGGATCCCATGGCTTCGCGGCTGGGCTTGGACTCAAAACGAGTCTTTGTTTTTGTTTTTTTTCATTTGGCTGTGGGTCAAAATGAATAATCAGGGGGCCGGAGCTTTTAGTCCATGTTTCCTCTTACAAGGGCAACCCATTTTGGGGGTACCCTATCGACCCACAGCCATTTGGCCACCTCCCTGAAGGTCGCGCACTCTCTGAGCCTCTGAGCTGAGATGGATTCCGTCCTTTCTTTTCTCTGCATTATGTGAAAAGTGGGGTGACATGGCCAAAAGGCTCCCTTGGACGATAGCCAGGATGGACAGCCTCAAAGGCGGAGATGATTTGCCTCGAGCTTATTTGGCTGTGTGATAGGACCACCTCCTTTTGGAAACCGCAGCCCACTTTGGCGGTTCAAATCCAAATGACCCCTACCCTTTCGGGCTTAAGGGAACCCTCAAAATGGCCTGACGCTTGTCCTGGGTTTTGCATAGACGTGTTCGACACGACCTCAAAAGGGTGTCCTCAAACAGGCATGCCCCCATTTGCACCAGAGCACCTGAGAGCCTCGGCTGAATCAAAACCTGGATGGTTTTGAGACTATGGGAACACTTCCAATGGTTCTTGGGTAGACTCATACCATTCCAGGTTATGTTCATGGCTCACCTCGGAATGTTGGCAAACGCACTGGCTGTCTCAGTCTCATTGACGTGACCTTCGCCACAAGGACAATGTTGAAGCAGAAGCAGAGGTGACAGGTCGCCTATATTCTGATTTTGTAAGGCGCACGGATCTAATAGAGTTGAACACCCAATACGGTTTGTCACACATAAAACAAAATCCCTAGGGCTCAACTCCCATGATTATTTTGGTTCTCCCAATTTAAATGATGCCAATCCTTAGGTAAACAATGTGGTTATATGAGCCCCCATTGTTTGAATGGTGGTTCGAACCCCATACCCCAACAAGACCTTGGCCATACATTCCCTTGGACCGGCATGCGTTCGACCGCTGAGGCTGCTTGCTGGGCACCTGCTGGACTGCCGAGAAGCATTGAGACGTTTGGCGGACCAGGCGGTTAGGGTCTCAATTTTGACCAGGGACCCGTTGCTGGGCATCGTCTTTTTTGCGTGCCTGCCATTTATGAGAAGGCTGGCTATTGCTGGCTATCAAAAATATCCGTTACATCTTCTATGTTCCCATGCCGCAATGGGATCCCAGGATGAATGCACTGGTTGATAGATTGAGGTTGATTCATCTGCAGTCGACATACAAGGTCAAGAGATAATTGTTTGGGTAGTTGGTCAAGGGAAACCACCGGCAAAGCAACCATTTTAGGGGGTTCTCTCTATTTGGCTGTGGGTCAAAATGACCAAAACCTGCGGTCCCCTGGTGAGAGCTTGTTCTCACAATGGGCAGTCCCCTTTTTGGGATGTACAGGATGCCTAACTCCCAAGGCCAGGGCTAAGGGGGCGCACATCCACATCATCACTTGGTCTCGGGGTTGTCCTTGTTAGGCAACCTTGAACAAAAAGGTATGTTCATCTTCAACGTGTAGATTTTCTGTGCTTGCTTTGACCACACTTTGTTTAATGGAAAAGATCATCGACGGGGTGGCTGTCGAATTACGTGTGGCAGGCAGCTGCTGAGAATCAGAAGGCCGTCATCTCAGTCGAAGCCACTAACCCCAGTTCACCAGAAACCACACGGAATCCATTTTTCCAGTTTTGAAAAGGCCCCTGAGCTCGAGTCTGTAAACTTCTTTGTACTTGCTCTCGGCCATCGAATGGGGCATGCACTATGTACCAACTGAGCGATCCTGAACGCGAACTGTACGTGTTGTTTTGTTGTTTGACCCCAATGCCCTTTACGTTTACTTTCACACAAGGTAACCAGAGATGGGGTGGGCGAGGGACGAAAATCGTTTCGTCATGTGCATTGCGGAATCCACATTCATCGACCGTGGCACACTGCTTCAGAGAGTCTGTTGAAGCCAAGGCTGAGAACAACCAAGGCACGACCGCGAGCTTTGATCGAATTGCAACAGGGAAACCCTCGAACTTCCTGACAGCGACAACTTTTATGCAGGACAAGTTGCAAGTACTTCACCTTGCAGGAAAGGCACTTGCCATCTGGATTCGAATGTCATGTGGGAGACTTGCTGAAAAGCGCTCACATGGCTTGAGCCTTTGTCGTTGTGATTGGACCACCGTGGCCCTTTCGGTCATTTTGTTTGAACATACATGGCGCTGCTTTTTGGGTTTGCCCAGTCCCAGCTATGTCTTCAACAGCACATCTAGGACTGAGACCTGGTCTTTGTTGTCAAAATAGGGATTCGGAGCCCCGCCGCCTGGTGACTTGCCTTTGAACGACTCTTTGAGATGTTGCGTGGCGCTGCCGCGTTTCAGGCGATGGCAACTTACTGTGGAAGCAACTCGCCAGCGCGGGGCAGCCCAGCGACGCGCGACTCATCGCGACGCGCACGTGTGCCTCACCTCGCTGGCATGGCCTTTGGCATCCTTGTCTGGGGCTATCGGTAAACATTGAACAGTAACTGTTGTATTTCTGTGTATATAGACATACACATACATGATCGTATGATATGTATTATATATATGTATATTTATATACCTTTATATTATATATATGTGTTGAAATAGCGAGCGCTCCCCAACACAAATTAATGCGAAGCTTGGTGGTTTTGCAAGCGCAAAATAAAGCATACACGCACATGATATGGGAGTAGTTCCTCCTTTGCAGTTGGTACCATTGTTGGGCTGGTTAGAGCGTAACAGGAAGCCACAAGAAACCCAGAATCGCGGTGTCATAGCAGCAGAGGACCTTGAGGAGGTGCAGAAGGACGGGGCGATGGCTGTCAACACCCATCACTTGGCCGCCTTTGGTTATAGACAGGGGCTATAACACTTGCTACATGGGCTTTACCTGGTTTATAACCCTATTTACGACCCCAAGCAGAGGTGCAGTAGGGATCCCAGTGATTCCATTTACCATCCCAAAGCAAGCTTGACTGCCCAAGTCTTGTTGATCCTCCTTCTGCAATCCACGTGTCACGTCCGAGTTTGTGTTCTTGGTTGAGTCTTGTGGCGTGTCCTTTGTGGTTCCTCGGAAGAAAACTCCCTTCCGCCAGAATTCACAACGCAGCCTTTCTCCCGTTGGCCGGTGATGTGGGGCCTGTGTGCTTGGTTTCGAGGCAAAACCGCTGGCTTGGTCACCAGTTGGAGGTTATTTAGTTGGTTTGGAGTCGGAACGCTCGGAGTTCTTAGGGAAGTCTAGTGGAGCTTCCCAATTTGGGATCCCTGGCAACTGCACCCGTTCTGGAGAGTTCGGGATTCGGGATCCAGCAAAAATGGCCTCTGGCCCCTTCGGCCCCTTCTACCAAGTTAAATGCATGCCAGGACTTGGATGCGAAGCTGTCCAGCAAAGTGCCCAGAGGCACTCGAGTTGATCACAGAAAAGTCACAGGTCTCTTCGCTGGTCTTGACAATTATCATGTACACATCAAGATGTTTACATAAGCATGAAACTCTATAATTCAGTGAAATACTCAGCTTTTTGGCCAGGCTGGGGATAATGCCTTGAGACTTTGAGATTAAGTGACAGGATGTGAAAGACGTGGATCGGATGTAGAGGTGAATCATGTGCTGTTGGACTTCATCAGGGTAACAGATGTTTATTTCTATTGGAGATCATTTTCTATGATCTTCATTTGAGATCAGCTTAGACTGGATGACCTACCTTCAGATTGTTGATGACACTTTGCAACTTGACACCTGTAGCATCAGTCATGTTTTGTCCGGCACATCGCCACTGCACAAAGGCAGCCATGGCCTCTTTGAGAAGCTCCCCGGTTTTCGAGAGGTCCTGCCCGCGCCTGCATTCGTCCGCGCGGATCTGCGGAGCTGCCTGGTGCCTCGATCCACATGCTGAGCGCCCGCCTTCAGCTTCGCGGCATCTCACATGGTGTGGTTCACCACCCTCACTGAGGCGCCTTGGAAACAATGTTCTTGCCGTGCTTCTTGGTCACAATGTTCTTCGGCCGCATCTGTGCGCAACATCACCTGTTGGTTCTTGAGGTGCCACTCAGCTAGTGGCGTCCAGCCAATCTCCCGGGTCGCTCCTGGACCCGGCGCCCGCTTCACCGTCAATGCTCCAGTGCAGCTGGCTTTCCGCGTGCGAGACGGCCACACCACTGCTACCGTAGGATGGACTTCCCGTTGCAGCTGCGTGAGTCTGCATTGGAAGGTAGGCCCACGACCTGATGCAAGCAGGGGGTGCAAGTACTGCGCCACCACATCTCGGCAGTTCCATTCACGGCACCGGTTTTGCAGCAGGCCTTCAAGGACAGCGCTTTTTGTCCCACTTGAAAAAAAAAAAAAAAACGTCTACCGGAATGTGCTGGCACGGCTAGCGCATCCTGGGTTGAAGACTGAAGGTTGAAGATTCTCAGACCACTTTCTGAGGATCTTCAAACTTGTGCTTAGTTGGAGATTTGCAGGAGTGTTCTGAGAATCCTCAATCCGCAATCCAGGATGTGCTGGACGTGAAAGCACATGCTGGACTGCCCTAAGTACGGATTTGAGGATTCTCAAAAAAGTGGCTTGAGAATAGTGACCTCACACCGTGCGTTTTGAGCGCGTTGCCAAAACGCGCGTTTCAGAACTCCCGTTTTGCACGTTTTCGGGAATACGGCAGTCTGGCGATTGCTGGGCGACTTAGATGCTTTTTTTACCCTGGAATAAAAGCATATGTGGCCCTACTGGCCAACTTCCTAAAAGCTCTACGGCCTTTTTGTGGCCCCACAGCAAAAGCCTCTGTCTGGAGAACTTGAGAAGCTCTACAGGGGAACACGGCAGTTTTTCACGTATCGGCAACTTAGATGCCTTTTTTGCCCTGGAGGCCCCCGAGTTAATTGCTTGCCCTCAGGCTCTCCAGATGCTAAGTGTTGGTTTGAGTGCTTTTTCCCAGCCCCGAAAAACGCATGTGTATGCTTCGCGGTCGCCCAGAGGCCCCCGAGTTGTTTGCTTGCCCTCAGGCTCTCCAGATGCACAATGTTGGTTTGAGTGCTTGCCCTCAGGCCCTCCAGATGCACAATGTTGGTTTGAATGCTTTTTCCCAGCCCCGAAAAAAGCATGTGTGTGCTTCGCGGGTCGCCCAGAGGCCCCCGAGTTGTTTGCTTGCCCTCAGGCTCTCCAGATGTTAAATGTTGGTTTGAATGCTTTTTCCGCCCCGAAAAACGCCTGGTCCCCGAGTTGTTTGCTTGCCCTTATGCTAAATGTTGGTTTGAGTGCTTTTTCGCAGCCCCGAAAAACGCATTCGAGTCCTTTGGTGTGGCTGCAACATTTGCCTGGCCTGTGGCTGCATGCTTTTTCCGGAGCCTGCAAAAAGCACTCGGGACTTGCGCCTGCTGAAGTCACGGCGGACCCGCTTACGTTTCCAAGCTTAGCCGGACCCTGCACTCGGTCATTGCGCCTGCTGACCACATAGTCACGGTGAACCCGTCAAAAGCGTTCGGGCCTTGTGTCGGCCGATCACGTAGTTACGGTGAACCCGCTTACGTTTCGAAACTTAGCTGGCCCCCGCGCAGGTGTGTGTGTGTGTGTAAGATGGGGCTGCATGCTTTTTCCGGAGCCTGCAAAAAGAATTCGGGCCTATCCTGCCAACCACGTAATTAGTTGCGGTGAACCCGCCTACGTTTCGAAACTTGGCTGGCGGCCGCACAGTGTAAGATGGGGCTGCATGCTTTTTCCGGAGCCTGCAAAAAGCATTAGGGCCTTGCGCCTGCTGACCACACAGCCACGTTCCAGAACGCGCGTTTTGGTATACGTTCCAGAACGCACGTTGCGCGTGGTGTGTTTTGGGGCTATTATGTATATATATATATATTTATTTATATTCATGGTAGACCCCCAAACAACAAGTATCACACTTGTTTGCTTGATTGGGGGGTGGGGGGCTGCAAGCTGTCTTGCTTTACAGTTCAGGGGTTGTACAGTTTGCACCATTGCACTCCTGCAGGCTGGCGGGGCATGACGAGGACTGGGTTTCCGAAGGATTGTGGACAGCAGCCACGAACAAACCTGTTGCGCGCAAGGAGATGGCACACTTCTCCATTTGGTTGGGTTACCCCCTACCTACACAAAGGGAGCCACGTTTACCCTGGTGTACGTTAGTAGGAAGCATTCCCCCTCAGCCATAGATGCGGGAAGACCCGCCCTTGAGGTGACCACGAGTTTTGGGTAGACTCCTTTGCTTGGCTTTGACTGTGACTCAACCTCGTCAAGCCCTTGTCAGCTCATGTTGAAGCGGGAAGGGTTTTGGGTGGACCTGCTGGTTGTGACTTAGAATCTCAAGCTCTCGGCTCATTTGGGTATGGGTCAAAATTAAACCACCAGGAGACCGCAGGTTTTTCTCCATGTTTCCATTTACCCGGGCAACCCATTTTGGGGTTACCCTATGTTTGACCCAGAGCCATTTTGGTGCTGCCTTGAAGGTGTCGAACAGTCAACCTCCGGCTTGAACAAACGCATGCGCTGTCCTCAAGCCCTAGGAGCCAGACTGGAACTTCGGAGGTCCGCTCGCCTCGAGCAGCAAGGGTGTTCATTGCCTCGGTCCCCGTGTGCTGGTGGAAAATTCTTCTCAAGCCAGAGCTTGCCAGAGCTTGCCAGAGCTTCGGCGAACCTCTTTGCTCCCGTGAGGGAGCAGAGTGACAGGGGCCGTTGTTCGGAGGTCAAGCAGCGAAAGTTGAGTTTGCCACCTGTGCCGTGCCTGATTTGAGTCGGCCTCGGGAGCCTTTGAATGCCATAAAAATTGAGCTGTACCCGCCCCCCCCCCCCCCCGGAGAGACTACCTGGCATCGTTGCTGCCTGATTTGGGCAGGCCTCAAGATGGCTAAGCCGGCTGAAGGAGGCGCGTCCAGACAGTAAGCGCAAAGCTCGTTGGCACACTGGCAGCTCTCAATTAGCCAAGTCGTGGGTCGTTTGTTTGGTAGCGCCGTGCGGAATCATGTTCTGAGGGAGTGACAATTCGAGCAACCATCCGAGTGTGAACCTCGGATTTGTTTTGAGTTGCGAGCTGCGAAGACCAGGGATTGCTTTGGAGTGGTGCCTTTATATTGTTCATCCATAAATGTGATAACGACCAAAAAGCTCTACAGTCAAGCGCCAACATCATATGGGCAGTTGTCACTCCTGATCACTGTCGATTGTCCCATTGCACCCACAACCCAAGAAGGGCTCTTAGAACCTTCTTGGAAGGGGTTCTCAGAAGGGTTCTGAGAATTCTGGAATTTGAATGATTAGCTCTACATGGAGTGGGTATTTATGGCAAAGACCATCACTCTGTGTAGACAGCATACCCCCCCCACAAAAATTGGGGTGAGGGGGGTGGGGATAGAATATGCAACCACAACTTCCCCTTGAGTAGTGGTCTGGTGAAACCCTTTGAGAGATCGGCGCATGCTTAAAACGACCAAACCATAGGTGGCACTTCTCTTGTTGTCCTTGGGTCCAACTGAAAGGGCCGAAAAGGAGCAACCCTCGATGAAGCCCATCGCCAGGCGGCCTCGCGCGCTGCACTCTTCGCCCGGGCGGTGCGCTCACGGAAGGCCAGAGGGATGTTGAGCACACCACTTCAGCAAGTTGCCCTATAGTTTCCTTGTTGCTGGCTTTTGAGCATCATTTGTTGGGCAAGTTTAAAGCGCGTGATTTGATGTTTTCGGCGAAATTTGAAAAAAAGCCACAAAAAAGACGACGCCTCTAGAGACACCTGGGTTCTCTTCATGATTTGCAAGGGTGTCCCCACCAAAGCGCTACTCGCCAAGGAAAATGGGGGGCAAATGCTTTGTTTGGCTTCTATATAATCGTCGGGACACCAGTGTTTGCCTTTGGGTGGTGGATTGGTCCCTACTAGAGATCGGTTGATGACAAGGGTTCCTTAAGTTGCCGTTTGCCAATTGCCACACTGCCACGCATGGTCCAACAATGATTAGTTATGCGGAAATTGATTAAAGGGAGTCCACCCTTGACACGAGGCGCTGGATGGGTCGCTAACCAAAGAGAGACACAGTAGGTAGACTAGATGTTTGACTATGCATGTTATACATATATTTATATATCATTGTATACGCCCTTGACTCCCCCGAAAAACATAACAAATAAATATACACATATAATGAGAAGAATAATAATAATAATAATAATAATAATAATAATAATAATAATAATAAGAATAATAATAATAATAATAATAATAATAATAATAATAATAATAATAATAATAATAATAATAATAATAATAATAATAATAATAATAATATTAATAATAATAATAATAATAACAATAACAATAATAATAATAATAATAATAATAATAATAATAATAATAATAATAATAATAATAATAATAATAATAATAATAATAATAATAATAATAATAATAATAATAATAATAATAATAATAATAATAATAATAATAATAATAATAATAATAATAATAATGATGATGATTATAATAAGAAGAAGAATAAGAAAAAAAAACAACAACAATAATAAACATAATTATAAACGCAGCACAACTAGACACAAACAGCAAAAACCACCAAACACAGGCAATACGCTTGGCATCAACAACTCGCAAAGCGACAGGACAGCAACTGTAGCACCAACAGCACGGGGCCAGGACAAGGAGCAGCTTCAGAAGCTCCAGGAGCAGCTCTTGAGCGAGCTGCAGAGCTCAGAGGCGAGAGACTCGGGAGTGGCTCTCGAGGTTGGAGCTGTTGAAAGATTTTTTTTGGCGACAAACATATTATATAAACGTAGTTTGGTCAATCGGAAGGAGTGAGGGCCCTGGTTTTCCTTTTCAAGACCGGTGCCCCTCTAGAGGCTGCCAGAGTTGCTGTTCGGGATACCACCGGAGCATGGTACTTTCAGGTTTCCAGTTGTTTCCCTTTACAACCACTTCCGAAAAAGGTGCCAATTGTCTATCTGGTGGCTGGAGGTCGGGGCTTTTTGATTTCCTAGAAACACCATCCAAAAAGGGGGCCAGTTCCAATTTGGGACGCTGTGTCAAATGCACCCGAGTCGTTTTTGCAGGGCTGTTTCGAGGGAAAACACAGGCGAATTCGGCAATTGTTGTGGTTCTAGAGACTGTTTATTGGATTCGCCTCAGTGCTGTTAGGTTTCCATTGGCGGAACAAAACCACCATGACAACCTCAAAATAGAACATGGACAGCAAGCATCCCATCTAATTCCTCTAAAACGATGTTGATTTGTGTTGCATCCACGCTTTTAGTGTTTAGGTAGATTCCTTAAGCTTTTCCATCGAGAGTTGTTGCGGACGAGGCTGAAGCTGCGGAAGGCAGGACCTGAAGCCGACACAGACGTCACGCGTCGGCGTTCGGCGTTCCATTCGCTTTCAATTTGTCTTTGGACAATGTTTCTCCAACTGGGGGGACCGCTTCAGCTGGTTGGCTTCTTTTTGGCTTCCCTTTGACCAGGGTGTCCACCTTTTCGACGAAAGAGGGTACCAGCGAAAAAGACACGCAGATGCAGACATGTAAGCGGATCCGCTTTTAAATGGTGTTTGGATACAGTTCAAACGGCACCCACAAAGCAACCAGCTGTTTTGTAGAGGTCCGATGGCATGTGTAAAGAACCCCCCTTATATTTCGCGGCCCGCAAGCAGACGTGAATCGGAGAAATCAGTTGCCAGGAGGGGCTCGGGGCGACAAGTGGAAGCCGGGCTCTGAGCATTTTCATGGTGGGCCCCGGGACCCGGGTGCGGTGGCGGAAAAGGCATGGCTGGGAATCCCATTTCCTGCCGATCGCCGTGAGTAAGAAGTCCTTTAACCATGGACGAGGCTGGCTGTAGGCTGCCATTTGCTGCAGCATCTTGAAATTGAGAAAGAAGTCTGGCTGGGACTCCCACTGTATCACAGACAGGGCACCCCTCTTTTCACAAATCGGTTTCGTCGTCTTGGGGCTTTGGGTGCCCATGCCGGTTGCCCTCCGTTCACCTGAAACCCAGAGGGGGGGCGTGGGTTTGGACCATGTTCCTCAAAAGACCCCTTGGTTCCATACGGCTACTCGTTGAATGGAAAAGCGACCCTGGGCGGGGATCCATATGCAAAGGGCTGGTTCATGGAAAGGGTTTCAGTGGCTTTTTCTTTCTGTGGGAAGCTTCCAAGCGATAAAGTAGCCATGGGAAGGACCAATGACCCATATTGGTATCGCAGAAAGGGGTGCGTTCCACGAACCATCGATTCAAGCACTGAAGATGTGGCTCTCTGTTTCTTTTAAGGGTTCCCTTTTTACCTTCTTCTAATGAAAAGACAACATGCATTTGTTGGGTCTCCATATGTTGCCGCAAGCCCACAGATGTGTTGCCACGAATCCAAGGCAGCTACACAGCCTGTGGTCGCGATTGAAAGGCGAGTTGGAGCAGGCCTGCTTGTCCTCTCCAGTCATGGCAGTGAAGGAAAGGGTGAAGACAAAGGAAGCCAAGAGGCCCTGTTCAACAGGGGTCTGCAAAAATTAGCACCCAGTGACATTTTCCTTTCTGTCGGATTGGATGCCCAATCGAGTTTCACTGGGGCACGACAGCTGACGCTCAAATAGGTAGTCCGAACATGCGGAGAGGGGGGGGGAGGGCGCTCCACACCTTCGGAGAGCAGCCAAAACCGATTCCAGTTGACCATTTCGGTGATCTACCTGGCTTCAATGGGAATGGACACCGCAAAGGCCCGTCTAAACCTTCAGAACTATCTTGGAAGAGGCAAACGTCCTCGAGCGAACCCGTCTACGAGCAGATTCCGCGCAGGCGAAGCAGCTTCCATCAGGAACTTCCCAGGAGGGGATGCTGTCACGCATAGCCTGCCAGCATCCTACGACCGCAAGAGGTGTCCAAAATTCCTGGGGTAGGTGGGAAAAGAAAAGCCTCGGGCGCTGGTTGCTCTTTGGTTTGACCTTCAACTTTGATCAACCTTCGGGAAGATGATTGTTCCCCTACTGTTTCCAAGTGGTTTCAGACCTCTCCATGTCCTTCAATCTTCAAGACATCGTTTGCAGAATTTGATGATGGACCAAGGCTGGATAGGAATGAGCATTCAGGCGTTTCCACATTTGGAATCAGAGGGATTGCAGCGTTCATGGAGTCTGGGCGAATTACAAGAATTCACAAGCCTGATAGAAGAAAGACCATCATCATGCGTGAGCTCGTTTCCTCCCCGAATTTGTGAGCTCATAATTCGCACATTGAGTCTACCTTAGAGGTAAGGAGGGGAACGACTCGCCTTCCAGGATGCTGCAAGCCGACTTACGAGCGCGAACCTTGATGCCTTGGGTTGAGCCCATTCGAAGGACTCGGCCCTTGGCAGTTTCAGTATCCAGGTCCCTGGGCGTCCCCAAATCGAAAGTGTTTCTGCTTGTTTAAGTTTTGCTTTCCGAAGCTGATAAATGATTGAATTTGTCAGTGGGCTTGTTTCTGAACCTGCCCCCCTTAGGTGCCCTACCCCATTCCCAACGAGTCAGTTGGAAGTTGACGGCCGCAAGGCTTCGTTGCAGCCCGCCGCTCCAAGCTGCGGGGAAGCTCAGAGGTTTGGCTCCAGCCGGTCAGGTGACTGGGCCCCAAGGGGCGATTCTCAACGTTACTTTAGGGTGGGAGCCCACTTTCTCAACGTTACTTTAGGGCGATTCTCAATTCAGAGTGGGACCCTGAGAAACATGTCGACATCAACATGGATCTGGTTGGCGTGGAATCTGCGCAATTTGTGGCTGGGGCTGTACCCCACAAAGCTTCAACCTTGGCTTTGGTTGCGTCCGTGGCATAGCTCAGTTGCGTCAACAAGCGCAAAGTTGGTGGGTGTGGTAGCCAAGGGCAGCCGTTTTGAGGTGGGTGTTGTTTTCACTTTTCGGGGGTCCCTATTTTGACACACACACACGCGCATAATATATAGTATGCTCTTCTGATCTTGTCAGGGTTTTGGGTAGTTCGGCCCCTTCAGTACCAGGTTTTGATTTCGGCAGGGTGAATAGGAGCTTGCTGGACAGACAAAATCTGACTCTGTTATCGAGCAAGAAATGGAGCTTGCAAATCCTTCTTGAAAGGGCGATCGCTTGACGTGTGGTGTTGTCAGGTTCCTGGTTGCAACTGAGAAGAGACACCAGCCCCCCCGAAAGGTTGCAAGAGCCATTCAGTCAGAACCTAAAAGCGTCCCACAGGGCTCCTGAAAGGATACATCCCAAGCCTCATGCTTCAAGAGGAGCTCCTCAAAGAATACATCCCAAGCCTCATGCTTTACAAGGGAATGCTTGACATCAGCTGGCAAAGGTACGGTATCCTGGCGGCCCTGACAACCTTCATGTGCCTACCGCAAGAAAGCGAGCGCAGGACCTCGCAAAAGCGCAGCCAAACGCAGCCACTGGGATCTCTGGCAGAGGACCTGCCAAATGCCAAACCTGTCCGGAGCCGACATGGAACTCACAAAGCCTTTGTAGAGGTCTGCTTTTGGAGGACCCCCTTTTCGGGTTCCATGCTAAGCAGGGCACCTTGTCTTACCTGCTCAGTTTGAAGCCATGCTTTTGGTTGCGCTATTTCAGTATTTCAGTCTAAGGGCAAACCAGCGTATTTGTTCTTGCCAGCCAACTCAGCGGTTGGGCCTCAACGCCATGGAGGTGTTTGTTGTGTTGTGCTGAGCTGGCTTGAAAGTTGCATACCCACAAAACGTTCAGTTCCCCCTTTGCGGCTCCTTTCAAGCAACCCGAACTGGTACCCCCTACGCAATTCAAATTCGCTTCCAAGTGAACTTTACTTTTTGGGAAGACCATTTGGTGGTAAACAAACAGATTGCTTTTTTGTTTGGGCCAACTACTCAGTAAAACGTGTTCGACGCTTTGCAACGTTTTCCTCAACTGAAAGGCGCAGTGATTGACTCCATAACATTGCCAAATTGCTGCGCGGCCGCATGTGCAGGCGTCCCTTGTTTGGGTGACCCAGGACTACCCACAGGTAATTTGAGTCTGCCTGACACCGAGGGTTGCTGCTTGTGGAGAAGTGCACAATGTCCCTTCTGGGAGGTTTCAAGCATCACCTTTTCAGGGCTGTCCTTAACCATCTGGGCATCCTGCGCTGTAGTACCTACTTTCAAGTGGACGCCTTTGAACATTGGCTTCTATTTGGATGGGTCAACATCTTTGAACTATGTTTGAGAGTTCCCCCCGAAACTTCTCCACCCTCCGCTTTGACCTTTTGGCATTTGGGCACGTGTCAAAACCAGGAAGGTCCTTGGCGCTCCAGAACGGCTGGCAACTCATGAATAGGGTTCTCAAATGAACAACTGCCACATTGAATCCTTTGCTCAGGAAATCTACCTTGAATGAACAGCTGCTTAGAAAAAGGCGCGGTTTGTTCAGATGTGTGTGAAGTTGTGTTTGGCGACCTGGTGGAAATCGTAGCGAAGAGAAGAGAATACACCGTGCCAAGTATACCTCCTCTGCGGAACGTTACTGCCAGCTTGCAAGCCCCGACAAACTCACGCCTGGAGTCTGCGGAGGCCCACGGTCACCTTTGTGGTCTGCAGTGTTTGACAGACGGTCTTCCAATCTTAGGCTTATGGTTTGCCGTGGGAGCGCCGCCCGGCACACAATGTTCTTTGTAGTCTTTCCGTAGTCTTCCCCTAGTCTTCCTAAGTCTTCCAGGCCCGTCGCACGACGCGGCCCAGCGGTGTGCAACAGAGTCTGCCTGTAGTCTTCCCGCGGTGTTCTCCGACTCCTCACGCAGGCTTCCCGGCTTTTTCCCAGTTTTCTCCGGCCCGCGTCGTGCGACCGTGCCTCCGTGTACAGAGATGTGTCACGATCTGCGGACGCATGTTTCGATTAAATCGAACCCGGCTAGGTTTCACAATGAATGAACGGCGTTGCAGTAGAGAATGAAAGAATGTCCTTTCTATAGGCCTGTCCTTCCGGTAGCCTTCCCTGCGTCTGGTCTTCCAGGTTTCCCAACTCGCGTCGCGCGACGCGGGCGTAGTTTTCTCATGGTCTTCTCGTAGTTGTTTGGCACAGCGCGCCTAATCCGCCTGCATCCGGGAGGCGGTGTGCGGTAAAACTCCCTGCGCTTGTCTTATTGTTTTTCCTGAGTCCTCTCCAAGGTTTCCGCAATCTTATTTGTTAACGTTGCGCACTTCCCGAGTCTGCCCCGGCCCGCGTCGCGCGACGCGCGCCCGTCTTGCTGTAGACTTCCAAGAGTGTTCCGCCAACTTTGCCGTGTCTTCCCGCAATCTTCGCGAGCTTTCCCCGGCCCGCGTCGCGCGACGCGCCCGGCGGTCCGTAGTCTTCGCCTTGCTTGCTCTTCCCGTAGTCTTTCCAAGTCCTCTCCAGCCCGCGTCTTCCGGCAGTCTCCTTTCCCGGCCCGCGTCGCGCGACGCGGCCCAACACGCCCGGCGCGAACCGCGGGGCCGGCGCAAACAGCGAAGCAAACGGCGTGGTGAGGGTAGATTGGGGCAATAGACGGGAAACCAAGGCAACACAAATGACAACTGGCGATTCCTGTGCTCCACGGTCGACTCCCATCGGTCAGCAATTCCCCGCAAGAAAAATCCACAAAGCTCCTAGCCAAAAATGCTAGGTCCGCTGACCAACTTCCTTCAGCGTCACCCAGTTTCACCCAGCGCCACCCCTTGTCACCCATTGTCAGCCCGGCAACCTGTCAACTTCCCCCTAGTCACGCCTTCTTCCACTAAAGCGCACTTGCGCCACGCAGGTCTCAGCGCGTAGAGGAGAGGTGGAAGGAAGCAGGGGGGCGTGAAAAAAACACGCCTTTCCACACCCCTCAAAGCCGCGCGCGTGATTCCGAACTGCGCGCAAAGGGTGGATCTCAGGGGCAACTCAAGCTTCTGGCCGCGCTTAGCTTGTTTTTTGGCACTGATGGGGGCTAATCGCGCAACAAAGTGGATATAACTGCATGCGTCACAGCGCAATGAGCAGTTTGCGAGCGTATGACATGGACTTCGCCGACGCCTAGTCCTGATTTGCCCAGTGCTCCTCGAGAAAGCTTTTCTGCAGGTGGTCCCTAGCAGGTTATGACTGGTACTTTTCTGACCGCCAAATCGCAGCAGTTGCCGAAGCCACTAGCGATCTCAAAGGCACCGAAAGCGGCTGCGCAAAACATCGCAAAACATCTGCTCTAAGGTGTCACTCAGCAAAAGGCTTCTGAAACTTCTCTTCTGGGCTGCCTTTCTGGGGAAAAGCACGCCAGAAAGTTGCGTCTAAATTGCCCCGAGGCTTGCAAGGCCACGAGCCACAATCCATTGTGATGCGATTGAACGATATCAAGCACTATCGTTGCGCAGACTGCTTGCGTCACCGTAGATTCGGAAGCGCGCAGATCTTCGCAGTTGGGCAACGCCACGTGTTGCAGCTAGGTGACAGCAGCTGTAGCCGTCGCGTTGGCGTTCACAGCTACCCCGTTGCCCAATGAACACGCAGGCAGAGAAGTGTAATTAGATCTATGAAGGGGCCCCTGTCTTACATACTTCCAACAACTCCCCTCGATGGGAACTTCCCAGATATAGCTGGGGATTGCAGCTTTCCAGGAGCCTTGACTTGCATCTGGCTGGGGTTGACAATTCACTACCCCGGCTATCAGCTGTCCAGCCCGAACACCCGATACTTGGGGTCTGGCACCCTCAGAGCCAACTTTTTCTGGCCCGTGCAAGCACGCAATGCTGTGTAGCAATTTCGCACCCATCCTGACACTTCTCCAAGCTGAGTGCTGGCTATGGGATGTCCAGCCTGGACACCTGATACTTCAGGTTACTGGCGGCCAACAAGCAGCGTGTCTTTTTTTGATGTCCGGCCCCTTATAAGAATTGGCTTCTGCGTGTTTCGCCGCAAAAAAAAAACCGGGTATTGTGTCTTGGCAAGGTTCAGTGTTTAGGGTTGTTGTTTGGGCCAACCCACGTAATACGCAATGAGTATGTCAGTGTGACGCACTGAGCTTGCGCTGCCGAACAGGTTGCGTGATGTAGTGCTTGATATCCTTTTCGCGCATCCCAGTGGGATGGGGCGTGCGGATAATTTAGACGGAGATGGGCAGAGGGCCTTGAGCTCGACATTCAAGCCGCTGAGCAGCAGAGCTGCTCTGGCAGCAGCTGCGCCGTGGCGAGCAAATACTGCAGCTGCTGTTCAGTTTCTAGGCGCCTTTGAGATTGCTATAGTGGCTTTGGCCATTGCCGCGATTTGGCGGTCAGCAAAAATGCCAACTGCCACTCATAACCTCCTGTAGACATGCAGAAAAGCTTTCTCCGCATTAGGCTCCAGGCCAGCAATGAAACACTTTCGAGGTGGTGTGTGATTCGCCCACAGACTGCTCATTGTAATGAGCCCACGCAGTGGTATCCACTTTTTGCGCGATTAGCTCCATCAGTGCAAAAAAAAAAGAGCCAGCTAACGCAAAAACACAAGCTGCCGGCGTAGATTTAAGCTTGGGTCGGTGCGCTCCTTGCGGTCCACCCTTTGCGCGCATTTCGGAATCACGCGCGCGGCTTTGAGGGGCGGTGAACGGGCTTGATGTGAAACACGCCCCTGTGCTTCGTTCCACCCCTCCAAAGGACTACGGGGAGATTACACAGGTTGCCCCACGTCGTGCGACGCGGGCCAGGGAGGACTTAGGAAGACTATGTGGCAAGCCTAAGGGGTGATTAGGGGGAGACTACGAAAAGACTACAAGAACATTGTGTGTCACGCGGCACGCCCTTTCAGTGTGAAGACGTGGGTGTCGAAAGAAGCAGGCGCAGAGCGGCGCCACTTGCGATGGGCGAGCATCCCACTTGCACGCAGTATGTAAGTTGCCTCGGAAGTTGCTTGCAGAAAGGGGAGGAAGAGGCAGTCTTGCCGTAGTCTTCAGCGGCCTGCGTCACTTGCGGGGCGCGACACGCCTTTGCACGGCAGAGTCTCCCTGTAGAAGCGTCTTCCCGTGGTCTCCTCCAATTCCTCGCGTAAGTTTTCCGTAGTAAATATTTTTCCGAGTTTCCCCTGGCCGAGTCGAACAACGCGCGCGCGCAGCCTTCCTGTCGAATTTCCGCAGTTTTCCGGCAACTTTGCCGTAATGTCAATGTTCCCCGTCTTCCCCGCCCGCGCGTGCTCCGGCCCGCCGAGTTTCTGTAATCTGTCCTTTGTAACTAGGCTTCCTCAAGTTTTCAATCACGACCCGCCGCGCGACGCGGACAAAGTCCCGCAGTCGTTTGGCGCTCTTCCCCAGTCCAGCGCGCCCAGTCCGCCTGCGTCCCGGGGCGCGGCGGGCGGTAGAACTCCCGGCGCTTGGGCTTCCCGCAATTTAATTTGTCATATGCTCTTCCCGAGTCTTCCCCGCCCGCGCGACTCGCGCCCCGTCTTGCTCCAAATGTTCCGTAGTCTTCCGCCAGCTTTTTCGTATCTTCCCGAAATCTCCCCGAACATTCCCCGTCGCGCGACGCCCCCGGTCCGGTCTTCGTTTGCTCTTCCCGTAGTCTTTTCAAGTCCTCTCCAGCCCGCGTCTTCCGGCAGTCTCCTTTCCCGGCCCGGAACATAGACGGGAAACAGAGAGCATGCCATGGTCCATTTCCCGCAAGAACAATCCTCAAAGCTCCTGGCCAAAAATCCTACGTCCGCTGACCACGGTGTCACCCAGCGCCACCCCTTGTCACCCTTGTCAGCCCAGCAACCTGTCAAAAGTCACGCCTTCTTCCACTAAAGCGCACTTGCGCCACGCAACGCAGGTCTTTGCGCCAACGTGGCGCAAGTGACACTCCGAGTCCTGCCCCTACCATCGAGGCCGGCAAACCATAGCAGTGGCGGAGGCGCTAAAGCCCAAGATTGAAATCCAGCCTGTCAAATACTGCAGACCACGAAGGTGATCGGGGGCCTCCGCAGGGTCCAGGCGTGAGTTTGTTGGGGCTTGCAAGTTGGCAGTGACGTTTGTCAGGGTAGGTGTACTCGGCGCAGTGTATACTCTTCTCTTTTCGCTATTTCCCGGCCCCCACCAGGTCGCCAAACGCAACTGCACTCACATCTGAACAAAACTGTGCCTTTTGCTAAGCAGGTGTTCATTCAAGGTAGATTTCCAGAGCAAAGGTTTCCAATCAGGCAGTTGTTCATTTTCAGAACACGTCAGAACCCTATTCAGGAGTTGCCAGCCATTCTGGAGCGCCAAGGACCTGCCTGAAAAGTTCAAGTTGGAGGGCGGGGAGAAGTTGGAACTTAAGAAACTTAGAGATGTTCACCCGCTCGCCTGTCGGCCAAAATGCAAATCAATGTTTAAAGACGTCTACTTGAAAGTAGGTACTACAGCAAGTCGTTAAGGACAGCCCTGCTTTTGTTCTAAGTCGGAATGATTGTTAAATTGCTTCGGGTGATGTTTAGGGGTTGTAGATCGAGTCTGCCCTGGTGCTCAAACCACTACCCTGGCATTGAGTGGTTTTCGCCGGCGAAGGATGTGGACAAAGCCGCCGCAGAGAAGATTCGCGAAGACTTGGAGCCGAGGGCTGAGGGGAAGGGGTTCCTGGCAGCGAAGCCGCGAAACCGGCTTCGGTTTCCTTCGGGTGTCTTGGAAAACGGAGAGAAGGGAAGAATTAGGCCGAACAACTTTCGATTTTCCATGCGCCACTTCAACCCGGGACCCAAACTGGATGGGTGTCCCCTGAGCGGTTTCCGCTCAGCTCAGAAAGGGTCTCAGAAGAAACACACCCCATGAAATGTTGGGTGAGTTTCTTTTGGTCTGGTGTTTCAGAGGTGAAATAGTCACCGGGACTGACTGTTTGGACATCATCCTTGAAGCATGGCCGCAGATCGATTTCCTCTCAGCCGCAAGCACACCTTCATGGTTGGCAACACCGGTGAGGGTTGTCCTAGCTGGAGAACACAAGGCTATCGCAAAGTTCGGAGCGTGTTTCCTTTCCTGGGAACTGGGAGCAACAAACAACTGTGGACTTTGGGAGCCAAGAACACACATTGGCATTCCATGCAAAAGCAAGTACTTGAACCTTGAATAGGCACATTTGGAGCTCCTAACTTTTTGGCTCCTCGTAGGTGAGACGCAGCCATTGTAGTCCCGGATAAACTTTCGGGGAGGGGGGGGGGGCGGGGGGGTGCATGACGTTCTATGGGCAATGGGAAATTGGGAAGAAAGTTCATGTGCAGCTTTCGGCGCCTGCACGGCATCCTGTGGACCCTCCACCGCGCGAAACAAAATTTCAACTGAGGAAGCTCCGGCGCAAAGTGAAGCAGCTCCCTGGCAAGGCGAGCGAACTGAACAGTTGCGGTTCCTTTCTCAAAGACTGACATGACTGTGGTTGTCAAAACCAATGGGGCCCCTTTTTCGGGGTAGGTGCACCACCCATTTTAGAACCAATTTTAGGTTCACTGGGGGTACGATTTGGATTTTGACCCATGGCCACATTTGTGCCTTTGGTTCAATGTTTTTCAGTTTGGAAGAAAGAATTTGTCGGAATCGATTCGGTGGTATTCGGATCTCCTGGTAAGGCCCCGGAGTTGAAGCGCGGGTATCTTGAGTTCACTATTGCCGGTGGGTTGGATCTTTAGACTGGAACACTTTTTGGATTCCCCTCATACTTCCTTTTAACCAGTAAAAGGTTAAACACTTTTTGCTGGGGGATCTACAGCACCCAAGAGAAGATGTTTGTACCTTCTGTTGCGACCAAGTCGAAGTTGCGGCTCTATGACTAGATGACTTTGGGCAAGTCAGCGTTGTTCAATCTTGTCTATTCCTGTCCATCCTGCATTTCAATCATGGTTTTGGCGAGGCAGACCATCGGCATGGGAGAGACGAGATTGCGACGTTCAACCAACTTGTAAGCGCTACAATAGCGAGGGAACCCAATGGCTTACTCCTCAAAAATAATGCCGAAGTCACCGCAAATAAGTAACTAAGTGTTTTGTTTTGTTGGAACACATGGACAACCACGTTTGGTATTTGCTTGAAGGACCAGCATGCACCCCACATCATCCTAATACGGAGGTGAGTTGATGGGTGGTTTGAATCTGAGGTTCTTAGCTTCCTGAGAAGCACATTAAATACATAAAATGGTGGCTGTTGGTTTCGGTTTGACACCAACCGATAAACCTACCAAGGTTTCCCCTCAGAACCACCAAAGGCCACAAGCCACATTGCGGAAGTCCTACTGCTCGCGTCACTCTCCGTCACATGCGGAGATCAGCAGAGAAAGGTGAAAAAGGTGAATTCACAACCAAAGGGGGATCTGAAAGAAACGCAGACCCATGCCAAAGGGTTCCAAGATGTTTACATATGTTCACCGAACCTCACTGGATAAACACGAGTTGAAGATCATCTGCAGGCCGGCTCCGAGCAGCAGCTCCTGATGGCCGGATTTTTGCAGCTGCATGGGGAGGAGCGGGTCTCTCTAGGGGGCTGATTCCGATTCCATTCTTTCAACCATCGTTCTTTTCAACCGGCTGTTTCCCTGGGTTTCCAAGATGCTGTTTCCTGAAAATAAGGATCCCTGGAAAGAATGGGGAAGGTACCCCTAGAACTTTTCCCTCGTTTTTTTTGTTGAGGTGGAGTAGCAGGGAGAAATGCAAAATGTACCCTGGTTCCTGTCCTTTTAAAAGGGGCGAGTTCTTTAATGTAAACGTTTCTATCCCAAAAATGTGGAGGCATGAGGTTCGGATACAAGTCACAATCTCCTTGATTGTTTGTGGTCCATTTGGTTCACAACGTGGGAGAACAGCTCTAAATGTCGAACTCGCAATGTTCCATGTCCAGTAGTACGCATCTGTAATGGATGCTCACGTCGCCATGAAGGGTGCGGAGCAATTTGCAAATTGTCAGCCTTTCCGGCCATGCACATGTCACCGTGCCATTCTGCGTACATTTGCGCGCACGCAACCATGTCATTATGCGTGAAGAGTCATGCTTTTCCGCACGCACACGCATTCCCAAATATTATGTTCGGCTGCCTGGAGTTCGAGTTTATCACATTCTCGCAAGCGCATGCACATCCCAAAAGCGTGGTGGGACATTGGCGTAATTCGGCGGGACATCAAAATTTGGCGGGACAACGGCGGAATTTGGCGGCCATTCATTTTGGTTTTGCGGCGTTGTTTCTTGCAATTCGGCGTTGTTTGTTGCGCGTCGGCGTTATGCGTTGAAATCGGTGTTATTCTTTGCGGTGAGGTGGACATTTCCGCCGTCAAGCATTTCGGCCAAAAGGTTTGTCGAAAGAAGATCTAGGTTTGGCTTTTAGGTATATACCTCATATGCTCAGGTAGGTACCCCCAGTTTCAAGGACATACGGACATACATGCTAGTACACATGCATAGTAGTGCATACATTGTTAATACATTAATACATCTACATACATACATGCATACATACATACGTATAATATACATACATACATACATAATACCTACATACCTGCCCCAAAACAACAGTTTGGCACGGACCAATGGGGAGGCAGTTGTTTCCCTCGATTGGCAAGTCTTTGCTTCGAGCGCTGGAGTGTTAAAATAGGGTTGAGCAAAACAGTTCTTAGCAGCCGGGCCATGGTACACCCTGACAAGGGAGCCCAAAGTGGGAATGGATCTCTACACCATGGGCTTGTTGTGCCACTAGGTGAGCTCGCCACAACAACTCTCACGCCAGAGGTAAGCCAATTGTCAGCAATCAGGTCGCATGGATGTGTTTCGTGCTTTGAATACGGGGAACCAAATGCAACCCATCAACAAGCATCCCCTTACGAGAGCCTCACAACTTCCATCCATGAAAAACATGGCCAGGGGTTGGCCGTTTGAAAGGTACCATGATACTTTGCATTGGTTTGGAACTTCGAAACGGATGCCAAGAAGCCAAAGGGAAACTACGGGAAGGGGGGGGGCACTGGTTTCGGCGTCCGGGTTCGGCGCACGAAGCGCTAGGAGCTGGCGGCGCTGAAAGATGCGATCAAGGCGTCTGGAGATTTCGGGGTGCTGGATGTCCCTTTTTGGTAAGAAGAACCTAAGGTGGATTCATGCACCCCAATGGTTATATGGAGGCTGACCCCCCCAACAGAAACACCATTGAAGGGCTCGTGTAAGGATGGTTAAGGGTAAGTTTGGGGAACTTTGCTGGATGTTTCCCGCGAAGCCGGTTTAGGACAAGCGGGTGACCACCATAGGGTTTGGGGCGCCCGTGCCAGTATGACCCAACTGATGTCTTGCGAGACCATTTCTGCCATACGTACGTGGGCCGCCGCATCACCTGTCCTTAGGCATTATGCCTGTAAATTATGCCTATATTTGGGTCCATGGCCACCTCTACGAAGCTTGCAAAGTTGTTTTGGCTAAGATTCATGTGAACCGCCCGATTCCTCAGTGGCTTTTTTTTGTGGGGTGGGTGGGTGGTTTCCTACTATGGCATCAACCCGGGTTTGAATTATATGTTTTCTATGATTGCCACTGGGAGCCAGTGATGGGGGCAAAGAGCCAAGCTTGTTGCAGAGGGTTGATTTCAAGGCCCGAAGAAGAACCTTGAGGCATCCAGTTGCCGATTTTACAAACACCCGCTTGAAAAGGCGTCTCGGAAGCGAGCTTTAGGGGACTTTGCAGAGCAGGAGGATACTATGCTGGTGATTTGAGCTTCTAGTTTTTTCCGCAAAAACAGTTCGATTCAAGTTGGAAGCATACAACACCAAGACCCACAGGATTATGCGGGTTCGCCGCGCTGAGGGAACAAGAACACTGGACATATGGGATTCTGCACACCTTCTCTTTTGAGCCCACAACGAGAGAACATTTCCCTTAAAGGGATTTCAGGGGAGCCAGAAACTCGTTCCATCTAGTGCTCGACTAGTGCTGGCAAGCGTCGCCGACTCACTTTTTCTTTCTGGGCTTTGCAGGACCGTGCAGACAAGGCTGTGGATATGGACGACATGGCCGGCTGCAAAGTGAGCGGCACTGTGTCTAGTGATGAATCTTGATGCTGGGATTTTGTTGGAATCTAATAGACTTCCCTAAGCGTGCTCGCAACTCTGAATCCTCAGCATGACTATTTTGCCTGAGGTTCGTCAAGATATGCTCCCAGCGCAACAAGTTTGTGGGCGATCCCCCCAGGCTGATCCCAACAGCTTTCACGCGCCGAGCAAAGGAGGGCCAACCCAAACTTAGCAGCCCAAAGCTGGTAATCGAGGATGAATCCATTCCCTCTAAAAGTAGAACCCCCCCCCATATTGCCCGGAGGCCGAAACTTATCGATAGGGTCCATTTGTTTGTGCCAGGGGATGTCGTAACTTGCAATCCTTGAATTTAGTGTCCCGACCCTCATTCTCCCGATAAAGTTGAATTAGCCAATACTACACCAATTCTAAACTCCTGGATTTCGTATCAGCAAGGCTATCGACAAAGCACCTCCAAACTAAAACAAATCTGGAACATAATACTGATATCTTCCGTGTTTAAACCAACACATATTCTTTGAGGGGGATTGTTTGAGGAGCAGGATGCTTGCTGCAAACACACATGTTCCTGTGTTCCTCCCCTATTCTCTAAGCAAAGTCACATCAGTAGGAACGGATTAGAAGTTGTCCCAATCAGAAATTGCTTTTTTGGGTAAGCCCACGAGACCGTATCGATGCACGGCGAGACTCTAGGCCAAGGGCATGGCTTCAACTGGCATCCTTAGCCTGCTAACTTCCCTCCAAATTCCATGGCCAACCCTACGAAGCTCAAATTCTGACCCAGGCACATGTGGACACCCCAGCTGTGCAGTGACCCTCTAACAGTATGATTTCTCCACGAAACATGGGGCCTAGTCCTTGTTCGGTGGCACCCGCATCCTCCTTTGGAGGGCTTTCTGCTGTCTCTGGCTGCCGGCGTGCCACGGCACTGAGGCCGACCTCAGCTGGCAGCAGCTACGTGCTGATTTGGAGGCGCCGCCGCGGCATCTCTTCGTAATTTCCCGTCTACGGTTGGGTCTCCCTCAACCCAAAACAAGGGAACACGAAAGGCATCCCATTCCTGAGTTGTTCAAAACAATCCGTAGCCCTTGTGCTAGATGGTTGTGGTTTTCCTTGTAGTGGAGTCCCAGTACGGATTTCGGATTTGGGACGCTTGGCAGGTTTAAAACATTCAGCATCAGCGTGCGTTGTCAATTGGATGCCGGAAGGGCCAGTGTAGCAAGCATGACGGCCTTACAAGTGATGGAACATGCGCTGAAAAGCAGCTGGTTTGTGAACACAGAGAGACAGGGAGATGTAGACAGACAGCAAGAGAGAGTCGCAGAATGACGCAGGATTTGGAAGCCCAGCTGTCGGGGGGCTGAGCTGTCGCAAGCATGCTGACATGGGCCAATCTGAGCCGTGCAGAGACAGGATGCAGAGACAGGCATGTGGGAACAACTATTCAACGGTCATGCGGACTGAGGACGATGCTAATCGGAAGTGAAGCTATTTTCCCCTGAATGGATTCATTCTAGGGAACCTCGGATTCTTATGGTCCTCCGGAGTACTCTGAAGTTAGCAATGAACGTGTTCCCGGCACCCTCTACGGAAACAAATGCGATCTTGCAATGTCTTGCCATGTGAAAGGTCCTGCTGTGATGCGCTTACAATCTATCGTTACATTCCCTCCCGTCAGTTGCTTTGCAAGCTTGCGTGAGCGAGCGGTGACAAGGTCTGGAGCAAGCACATCTGCAGGCTCTCACCTGTCCGATGATTCATAGCCAAGGGAGCCATGCAAGGATGTGGCGCTTCAGGGTCCTTCCTGACTTTCTGTCGCCACTAAGCTCGTTGAACGCCTCCCTTGCTCCGTATCAGATTGTCAGAGGCATCGGAGGGTTTTCTGGAAGGGCTCCTTTCAGCGTTCGATGTCGCGTGGCATTGAGAGTCAGAAGCCCTGAGATTTGTTTTGCGAAAGGCAACATGTGCCATTTGAATCTTAGTGGGGAACCGGCTCAAGAATGGTTGCTGCACACAAATCCCCGGCTACGTTCCCAAGAGCCTAATTGCTGGCTAGATGCCGCCGCCTCGACCGCCTCTGCCATCGCTTTATCCAGCTTCCGCACTCGGAGCGCAGGTCGTTTGACTGCCGGAATAGGTTCAAGACTGCTTTCGCCCAAGAAGGGCGGGAAGCTCGCCAGATACTCGGATCAACATGAGTTGTTGTTGACATGATAGGCGGAACATGCCTTGCAGACTGCTTGTCGTTTTGCATGTTGGTTCGGGCTTGCTTGCTAAGGCGCCATTGAAGAAAACGGAGTGTTGCACTCAGGATCTCACAGCTGTTTGCCAGACTTTAGGTTGGGACTCTCGCGGGGCAAGGACACCCAACCAATCAAAGGGCACCAGTTCTGCTTGGCCTGTGAATGTACCGGCTATGGCTTTTGGGAAGGCCCGACATGGCCGTGAGTAGAGTGAGCCCTACGGAAAGTGAGAGGCGGATTTGGATCCTTAGGCCTGATGTGTCAAAGGACTTGGCCCAGGCTGCAGGCAGTTTTTTGCCCGGTGCTGAGATATGTTGGTCACTCAAGAGGCGGGAAGTGCGAACAAAAAGCGGAGGCAGGACGTATGTTGGATGGAGGAGTCTTTGCCGTTGCACTGCTTTGCACTTGCGCCATTGAAACCACCTGGCATATTGTAGCGGGGGTTCATTCGTACAGCAGCCTCAACAGGTAGTCCATCACGTGAAACAGATACTGTACAAGACGCTGGAGGGTCATGAGGCATGACAAAGTGCTGTTTGGTCATAGCCTCAAGAAGCATTTCAGGTCAGTTTTATGAGATTGGACAGCAAACACAACCATCACGACGGCAGTGGCGACGGCGAGAACGTCAGCGCCAACAGCGACGACGACGACAACAACAACAACAACAACCACCACCGCCACCGCCGCCACCACCACCACCGCCACGACCACGACCACGACCACGACTACCACCACAACCACAACCACAACCACAACAACAACAACCACAACCACAACCACAACCACAACAACAACAATCTTCCACACCCCGCAGCTCGTAGCTGGCAACCAGCAACCAGCAACCATACATAAACAGGATCCCTTCAAGGATGCATTTTTGCCAGTTGAAAGGCATCGGCTTTTTCAGCGGATTTGGCCTGTAAAGCAGGTGGTTTTTGGATGTATCATCTAAGGAGCCCTGATCAAATAGTCTGGCTTCGCATTCAGGAAGCAACGTGGCATGCTGAGGCAAGCCTCTGAAGCGCTTGCAAAGATCAGGCCCAGCCCTTGACTCTGTTTGCTTTGCAGCAGGGGTCCCTACATATATATATATATATATATGTATATATATATTCCCCTTTTGTAGTAATGCAGATATATCAGCTTCCTTGCACCATTTTCCAATTTGCTCCCTTGTGGTGGGGTGATGCTTTAAAGGGAACATCCCTGTGCTGCTTTCGCGTGCCTCCGAGGCAACGGCAGCTTGAGGAGACCAATCCAATGAGCGGCTCATAGTTTTGAGAGAACTGAGGGTGGGTTTCAAAATGATGAAACCCGCAAAGCGGATGGTGTCCCTTATCCCCAACCAACAAAAAAGGGCTGGCTTCGAACACGCACCCACATGTATACACCAAGAAACCAAGGGAACTGTTTGGGGGAATCTGGACTGCCATTTCTGTGGAGTTTCGGAGGGCTTTCCTGGAACCGCGGCTTTGGTGTATTGCTTTCCCCATGATAACTTGGCTCTCCAAATTCAATCGTCGCGAGAGACCAAATCCATTGACTGGCAGCTCAGGCTTCGATTGGGGCAAGCAGTGTCAGACGAGCAGGCAGAGAGAAAGAGAGAGAGAGAGAGAGAGCGAGAGAGAGTGAGAGATGTATAAAATGCACCCAAACAAATCTGTGTTATAACATAATGGGGGACCTCCAAAATTGTGGTTTTTGTTTTGATTTGCCGGGGGAACGAACCGCCAAAAGGGGACCCTCAAACCCCCCCCCCCCACATGGAGGCGCGGTTGGGCTTAAGGCATTTCCCCGTGCAGTTTCCCGAACACGAGGGTTTCAGTGTTTGAGACGGACGCCCTCAAACCCCGGGGGAGGCTCCCATTCATGGGACATCAAGCCATTCTCTGCCCAGTCGAACCCGCTTTGTACATTTTGGGGTTTCAAGTTTCACTGGGTCCTTTTTTCGAGGCCCAAGATGAACCTCTCTGGGGGTCCTTTGGGGAGCCAACTCCGGGCAAGCAGAGGAGGGACTTTGGTACAGGCCCTGGCGGAGTTGGAGAAGGATGTGGCAACGGCGCTGGCCAATTGTCGAGGTGGGGGGAGGGAATCGTTGCCAGCGGGCGCCTCGTCCTTTTTTTGTCGTTTCGCCGTTTTGGTTTTCCCTGGTTTTCCCTTTCAACCTGCAGAACGTTGACTTTTTGGCAGGGGGTCTAAGTCTTAGACTTAGCCCGGTTATGCGGGTCCTTCTATTTAGGTGTGTCTTTGTTTGGGAGTACACTGTTTGGGCTTGCTTGAAAGGGGAACCATCGGGAACCACCTGGGTTCCCTCATTTTGTGCCGGGGCCATTTGGCTAGCAATGTCATGTTGGGATCACCTTCAACAAAACACACGGACACAACTCCTCACGTGGATGACCCATTTGGCAGCCATGATCTTGAACGCGAGTGATGACAGGTTCGATTTGAGGCTAGCGTAACATGGCTCCCCGGCAGATGGAAACAAACACAATTTATCATCTTTAGAGGAGGTTCTTCCATTTGCTTAAGAACTTTTTATGTTGCCCTGTTGGTGTTAAAGGAATTTATCACTATATTGGAAATATATATTTTCCCAGGAGGCTTAAGCAAATGGAAGGGTTTCTTTGGAGGGGAGTATGCAACCAAGATCTGTCTTTGTCAGGTCAAGGAGACGAGAAGGCGCCCATGCAGCCGAAGCGTTTGCGAGTGCTGAGGTTTGCCAGGCGTCCTTTCTCACCAAATTGGTGTTTGGCTATCCAAAACACCAAGAAAAAGCTATCGGTGCATGTTGCAGTATATACCATCACTAACATACCTGACATGTGTGTCCTCGTCTGAGTGGGAACCCCGTTGGTGGGTCTTTGGGAGCACCGCTCGCGAGAGTTCTGGCACGAAGCACCCCGGGCTGACAATTCCCCATGGCGACGAAGAAGCTCACGATTCCCCTGACATCCGAGGCCGGGATTTGTGGAGACCTGCGCCCCTTTTTTCCCTTTTTTTCCGTGTGCAAGGGTTTCCTTTGGATTTCCCCCACCCACCCAGCCACCCTCCCTCCTACCCACCCACCCACCCACCCACCCACCCTCCCTCCCTCCCTCCCTCCCTCCCTCCTTCCCTCCCTCCCTCCCTCCCTCCCTCCCACCCACTAGCAGTGAATTTTTGGGCGTTTGGCTCTTAGTGCGCGAGACTCGGTGATCTCCGCCGTTGCACAGCACAGGATGTGATCGTGTGTCCTAATAATGGATGAGCAAAACATCACCACCACTAAAGCAGTCTTCACATCATGGTGGCTGTTAGTGTTTGGAAGGAGGGTCCAAGGGTTCCCTTTCAAAGCAACTACAAAAAGCACGGAAGCCTTTTTTTTCTCGTGACCGCCGGCGCTTCCTCAGATCCCGTGGTGCGAATCAGCACGTCAGCCAGAATCAACAAGCCCTTTCAATTTCAACACTATGGGTTTTCGGGTGGACCCTTTACCGTGTTACAGGGTTTTGATTGTAAAGCAATTGACACATCTTACGGGCCTCAGCACTTCCAGCCGGAGCTCAACCGATGAATCGGTTTGGCCATTGAACTCCTCAAGCCTTTTCCACCAAGCCAAAAACAACCCACCCAAAGGTTTTTTTCTTTAGAACACAGGGGTCCCTATATCCCCCCTTTGTCTGGGTTTAAGCACCTTTTTGGCCCATTGGAGGAGAGTTTCCCCTGGTCGGGGTGATTGTTTGAGAGGAACCTGTTGAATACCTTGACTGCCATTGGGTTGGATCTTTAGACTTTAACTCTTTGGGAAATCCATGGGTTTTCCACTAAACCCCCAAACAGTTAAACTTTTTGCAGGGGGGGGGTCAGCAGCAACCAAGATACGAGAGCTTCTGTTCCATCCGCATTTGCGTCAGGTGGAAGATGGAGATCAGCTGCCCACACTGCTTACCCCGAGCCGCCTGGAAGAGCTGGCAGCGGGCACGTCGGCGCAAGCAGATGTGAGCCAAAAACATGCCGATCGGTTTTCTCCCCAAGGATGGGGTGCACTCCCAACCGTAAAAATAGTAGTTGTTCTGGCATTTCCTTCTTTGGTGTTCCATTTTTCTCGCAGTTTGGGAACATGCGCTGTGTGCAGATTCAAACACGCCCATTTGCGCTAGACTTGGCTTCGTCGCGCAGCATGATTGCACGCAGGGACGCCGCAGAACTGAAGCGTTCTCTGGTTGTCAGAGAAACGGAACGAGACAGAGGGAGAGAGAGGCAGAGACGTGGAGAGCGACAAAATGCCAGAAAGAAAGACTAACACAAACAGCAAGAACGAAAAGAACAATAATGACATACATAGACAGCAAACAACACACATACCAGGCAAAATACTGTAAACAAATGAACTAAGTGAGGAAAGAAAAGAAATACAGAGAGACAGAAAGACAGAAAGACAGAAATACATAAAGCTCCATGATAAAGGCCCCTTACTCAGAATTTGTTCGAGGGCAAGTCTTAGCTTCCCATGTATGGTTCGCCTCTTTGGCTTTCCTAGGTTTTGTCCAACCAGCAAAAATGGAACTTTCTGCAGGAAGTCCAAGTCTGTCTCAAAGGTTGGCGAAGCATGGTGACTAGTGGTGATGGTTGGTTTCCTTTGCCGAAACCGGGACTCAACTTCAAAAAGGACAGGGCTGTATGAGGTGTGGTCAAGATCTTGCGTAGTCTATGTTCCGTTTGCGTGGCCAGGGGAATTCACCAATGGTTCAATGTCGTTTACGAGACAGCATATTGTTTTGGTGGCTCACATTATTTGGGCAAAATAAGAAATGGCTCAACTGGGGGTAAAGCGAGCTTTCGAAGAAGGTGCCTCTCTTCGGGAATTTACTATATCTGCTGTGAATATCTATTTGGCTCCTTCGAGCCAGCTTGGAAAAGCACTCGCTGACCATCACATACCCATGGTCGCACGACCTTTTTTCTTGGGGTTGGTAGGGATGGTTATGAACACCTGGGGAATTCGGACAAACAATAGTGTGGATGGACGAGATCGTTATGAATTTGAGGGGAATTCGGACAACCATAGCATGAAGTGCCCATGGTTCGACTTGAGGAAAGCGGCTGATGCTCGAGCGCCAGTTGGAGGCGAGCAAGAAGCCTGAGAAGACCAAGCTGCAGGAAACCGCGGTAATGGTGACAGTAAACCCCCCCCTCCCCCCCCCCCCCTTCAAGGTCGGCAAGGTTTGGACAAGTCCCAAAAATTGAGTGGGAGGACCCCCCTGATTCCTCTGGAGCCCCTTCGGTCCTCGTCCTCTTACTTCTGGTCCCTTCGGGGCAGTAGGACTTTAAAAGGCAACAGCACATTTTTTTGTTTTGAGCCCAAAAGGGCCCTGATTAATCGCGGGGGGTTTCCTGTTAATGAGGGGGGACTGGCCTCCAAGGGGGGTCCCCTTTGTGAGCTTGAAAACCTTGTCATTTTAAGCAAATTTTAATAAAGACAAATGCATTTCGGGGGAAGCAAATTGTTGGGAACAACTTGAGGGGTTCAATAGTGACTTATAGTATTGGTGGGTTTGAGCACAGACGAAGCAAATACTAAGCAAGAAGGAAAGCACCTTTTCTGGCAGGTTTTTGTTGGCTTGGGGGCTGCAGAGGGATACCTTTAATCAGGGGGGGTTTTGGGGAGGGCCCAAGAATAATTGGGTAGGGTTTTTGGGGAAACCTTGTTGGCACTTTACTTTAGTATTGGTGAGAATCTGGGGGGAAAAGGGGGAACCTTTAATCAGGGGGGTTTACTAATCGTCTCCAGACATTGCTTGGGCTCCCTGTTGGCCGGTCTTTGGCCGAATCGCCCCGTCAGTTTTGGAGGGAACAACCCCTATTTCATAATAGGATGGAGCCTTGACCACGTTAGCAAAGAACCCAAAGTCAGAGGCTTTGGGCTTGCTTTGTCCAAGGCCGACCCAACCTTTTGACTGTTTAGTTCTTCCGGTAGACCGTGTTTGGTCACGGCTTGAATTTTTGAGGTCCTTTGCACAGGTTGTGTTTGCTCCTTTTGGATGGTTAGAGTCAAGACTTACTGGGCTTTGTCCTTGAACCCACCATTTCAGGGGTGACTTTGGGAATGGGCACAGCTTTGAACCCCTTGGGAATACTGCCAGCAGCTGATGCACACTTGGAGTCAAATCGGGTGATGAAGGCTAGTACAGGAGCAACGATGATGCGACAAGACACCCTTTTGATGCCGTGCCATGAGTTTGTGACGCAGTCTGACACCGTTGACAGGGGCTCTTTGGCGGATCCGAATCGACCCTCAGATCTTATTGGAAGCTACGGCGTGTGAGTGAAAGATTCAGATTGATCAAACCAAGAAAGCAGCACGAAAAAACTGTGGTTTCCAAAGCAAAGCCTCTTTTTGCGGATTGCTGTTCAGATCTGTTCAGTGTTCTGATGAAGGCGATGCCAACTTGATCTTGCACTGGTGACGGCCGAGTGATGCAGATCGCTGCACAAACACTGATAGAGGATTGCCCAAGTGTCAAAAGTGTTTGGGTTTTGGGTAGAAAGTAACGTCGCCCTTTGTTTACACAGAAGCTAATGTTTTCTTATTTTGATGTGCACTGTTTGCCTGGAATGCATGCACACCGCATGGCTCAAGAAAATGCACCAAATGATATGGGTGTGGGTCAAAACTAAACCACCCGGGGACCCCAGGTTTTAATCCTGGGTTCCATTTACCAGGGTTCCATTTACCAGGGTTCCATTTTGGGCACCCATTTGTGACCCACAGCCATACGGAGTCCACACCCCACAAAGGGTGTTTGTTTCCATCGACACGCATGATGCTTTGGGTTCGTGAATTATCAATCGCCCGCAGCACGACTTGAAGCAGAAAAACCTGCTGTCGCTCTTGCGGTGCTTGGCCCAGGGCGTTTTATTTATTTATTTATTTTTGCGAGGGTAGACGTAATTTGCATGTTTGGGTTGCTTTTGAAGGCAATCTGAGGGGATGCCAACTCAAGCCGGACCATGCCAAGGGAAGTTCCCCTTTAGAGAGTTGGTTCGGAGATGGCTTTGAGTAGTAATTCCTGAATCCCCGAACTTGATTGGAGGCAAACCCAGGGAAAGTGTTTAGCTCGCCGCGGGGGGGGGGTTCCCCGACACCATTTATAGAGGTTGTCCCATGGGGCACGCCCAACACGTCTCCAAACAGGGGTTCCTGCAAGTAATTGGCTTCCTTTTTGTTTCCCTTGAGATCCAAGAAGCCGGTTCCCCATTTGCAACCACTTCAAAACAGAGCCCTGTTCGCCTTCGCCTCGAAGTATTTGCAGGATCGACGCCCTGGCTTTCAATCACAGCCCCTCACGCTTCAGCCGGGCCTGAAGTTCTACTCGCCCGCGGCATCTCGACTCGATTCGACGGGTAAGTGAGCAGGGTCCCAAAGCTTCCCCTATCAAATGTAATAGGGGCGGAAGCGCCGATAAACAGCCATTCCCATTTCGTGGGTACAAGGGGCGAATTGTAACTATGAAAGTGGAGGCGGCGGTGTTGTTTTTTCCCAATTGCTGGCGCGGATTTTTGTTTGTCACTTGCTGAGTGGCAGGACGTGGTGTTCACATCACTATGGACTTTGGAATCAGAATCAGATGGAAACCTCCAGTAAATCCATGGAGTGGGGTTTCCATCATGAGGAGTCAGATGCAAAACCCATATTCCCTTCGCAACATCAGGAAGCAGCAAGTATAGAGGCAACATCCTCCTGAGTGTTGACCAAACATGGGAGGCTGTCATTGGCGAGGTGCATGTTGCGCGTCAGTGTTTTGGCGGGTGGCCAGAATTCGATGGTTTATGATTGATGCGGTCAGAATGCCCTAAACAGTCGAGATTTCGCTGTGAAACAAGTTGGTCCACCCAAGCAAATGACGAGATCAGAACGAGATAGGCTTGTAGACAACCATGCAAAGCCAGGTGAAATGAATTCGCTGTGATTTGGTACAACACGAGACTGTAAGTTGCAATTTCCGAGCTGGAGCTGCCAAAAAGCTCTTTACACATTGCGCTTGCACTGGAAGGTTGTGTGTCTTAGCTGGAGCTGCGAAAGTGTGCTTCGCATGCTACACTTATACTGAAAAGGAGCGCTTTGCGAGCTTGAAAGCGTTGAAAACACCAAGCGCTGCAAGACTAAATGGTTGATTTGCTTTGATTTTCTTGCACAGCGGGCCTAAGCGAGTCCAAACGCCCCACTTTTGTTTTGAATAATTAAGCCTGGTGCTTTTCAGCGCTTGCCGCCGGCGTTACAAACATGTTATGAAATTGGCCGGGCGCCTGCACGGCGCTCGCTTTGGGCTAACATACCCGGACATGACACGACGACCCGCACGAGGTGGAGGAGATCCCGGACGTGCCAGATCCCGAGAGTCGTCGGCATCGAGCCAAGACCTCGAAGGAGTGAGGGCCAAAATAGGGGGACACCCGAAGTTGGTGCTTCGCGTGAATGTGTATGTACGCACACACACGTGTACCCAGGCGGACACGGTATGCTTATGTACAGCAAAATACATGGACTTACATACATGCACACACACACACACACACACATAGACACACAATCATCTACATATAGCCAGTCGAGCTGGCGAAGTCAGTTGGCGGAAGCTTCAATCGTATTCAAGAACTATATGTTCTTACTCTTGCTCTTTCTCACCCCGTCACTTCCTCGCTCCCTCACTTCCCTACTCCACTCACTCACTCCACTTCACTCCACTCCGCTCCGCTCCTCCCGCTCCCACTCCCACTCCCACTCCCACTCACTGACTCCACTCATTCACTGACTCCACTCACTCAATCACTCACTGCACTCCACTCCACTCCACTCAACTGAACTCAACTCAACTCAACTCAACTCAACTCACTTCACTCACGACACTCACTTCACCCACTTCACTCACTCCACTCACTCCACCCACTCCACTCACTCCGCTCACTCCACTCACTCCACTCACTCGACTCACTCCACTCACTCCACTCACTCCACTCACTCCACTCACTCCACTCACTCCACTCACTCCACTCACTCCGCTCACTCCACTCACTCCACACACTCCACTCACTCCACCATCTCCACCCACTCCACTCACGCCACCCACGCCACCCACGCCACCCACGCCACCCATACCGCTCACCCCGCTCACCCCACTCACTCCACTCACTCCACCCACTCCACTCACCCCACTCACTCCACCCACTTCCCTCACTCCACTCACTCCACTCACTCCACTCACTCCACTCACTCCACTCACTCCACTCACTCCACTTTGGCGTTTGCAAGGGTGCCACGAAGATTTTGGGGCTGATGATGCGCTGGTCTTGTTCGGCGGTGTCAGGGAGGTTTGGCTGTTTGTCGCCCAGAGGAATGTGTCGCGGTGCATTTGAGACGCGTGTGTGTGTGTGGCAAACTGCGCTTGCTCAAAGCGTTGCAACTGTCACAAAATCTGGTCATCAATCCAAGCAAGTGCTACGCCTGCCCCCCTGTTTGCACCTCAGGTTGGCGAACCGCTGCGCCTGTCACGATCGCGAAAGTGCGCGCGGTCGTCCCGCACCCGTGCCGAGCCACCCGCCCGCTGCAACCCGCACCGGGGCAAACGAGCTGGAACATCTGCAACCCTGAGCTGGAAACTTCCAAAATGCCTTGCTTCGGAAAACATGTTTCTTTGGCCCCACGGGCTGGACGACAAAACCAAGAAGTTGGAAATCCTGGGCCCCTAGGCGAAACAACCCGCGCCTGTTCCAAACAGCACTGCTTTCACCGAGTCTTGCGCTCAGACTGACATTGGCAGCGTAGCGCCAGGCAAAGCAACAAGGCACACGACCCCTAAACCCCACGAAGTCGAACCACACCAACTTCTCGGAGCCGCCTCTGCCCGCCTTAGCCCCAGAGCGGTCGTGGCTATCCATAGACTAAATTGGTTCTCGCCTCGAGCATCACGTCCGCAGAAGAAACCATAGTTAAACAAAAATTGCTTCCGGGGCAGCTCCCGCTTTCAGCGGGGGCATACATATATATATATATATATATATACATATGTATATATACATATATCTGTGTGGTAGGCATATATATATATGTACATACATACATACATACATACATACATACATACATACATACATACATACATACATACATACATACATACATACATACATACATACATACATACATACATACATACATACATACATACATACATACATACATACATACATACATACATGTTTGTCGCAAGAGGAATGACCCAGTTTCTTGATGGGTGTGTGCAGTTAAAGGACATTCGACCATGGTTCCTTTTCTCCTTTTTTTTTCTGGGGGGGGGGGCAGGGAAGACACCCTTTCATAATTTCATGGGTGTGTCTCTTTGGGGTGGTCATTCTACCTGAAGTAAAGAGCAGCGAGAACGGAAGACCTGTTATTTTCCCGGAACCCTTTGGAGACGAAGTTCCAAAGCCTGGTGTTCTATCTCGTGCCGTGGGTTCTGTGCCTTTCGCTGCAACAATTCATGAGTCATCTAGGCGGCAACAGACTCGCAAACAGGCGGGCGTCCAGGAAGGGCCCTGTCTTGGCAGGAACGGAAGGCATGCAGGAAACTCCTCCCGTTGGTGGCAAGAAATCCGACACCTAAATGCTGCCCACCGGAGGGTCCCTAGTTAAAATTCACATTGCTTTGCAGAGAGCTCTGCAGAGGGACAACCCTGACGAGAGGAACCCTGCTCAAAGTGCTCTGAGGTGCAAAACAAGTCAGCATGAAGTCCAGGAATCGCAAGGTCTTATTAGTTGTTGCAAGGGTGGATCAAGCACAGTGCTAGCCCAACACAAGTGGAGGCGCATGTGTGCCACGGTCAAAGGACCCGGCTTCTTGGGGTTTGGGCTGGTTATAAATCCTTCAAGTTGGTTTCCTTTGGGTTTCCCGTTCAATTACCACAAACACGGTTTCCCTCAAAAAACGACACACCCATAGGGACCGTTGCAAGGGTTCCCACCAAAGAAGCATGATGGCTTATGTGCTTCCTTTCCATTCTGCCCGCGTCCGTAAAGGACAGCACCTAATTCAGTCAGCTTTACTGGGCCGCGGCTGCCGATCTCCGTGCATTGGTCCTATTGAGTGTTCCAACTTTAATTTCGTTTCCAAGGGCGGTTGTAGACACCCTTTCTTGATTTGGTGGGTGTCCTTTTTGGAAAGATGTTTGCCGATGCCAAGCACAAATGTTGTTGAAAGCCAGACAGGCTACCAGGAGTGTTTGGGCTTTCTGGGGTACCCTTCTTGGGGCAGTTTGAAAGGTCCAACCACCTTAGAGACAACCTCGCATAGCCTTGCCAAAAAAGAAGTTTGCAGCTGAAATGTTTTAATGAGTGGGACATGTGGGCCGGCCTTTGTCCAAAGGCCTATGCCAGACTTGAAATAGTGCAACCCTGCACAATGGCGGCTGGACGAAATCCCCGTGTAAACTTGCTCAGCGAAGAGCCCCTAATCAACAACTACACCCGAATCCTCGAAACCAGGCATTGCATGGAGTCTCCTTTGGGCTTCATCTAAAACTTGGCCACTCAGAGAAGAATTTGCAAGACAGCGTGCAAAGTGATTCCCAAAGCAAGGTCGTCCAATGGCTTCAGTGCACGCAACAAAGTCAGCATGTGTTCCAAGAGCTTACAGCACATGGCACAGGGCATAACTTTAAGGGGGATACATTTGGCTAAACATATACTGACTGAGACGCTTTCATTCAAAGAGTGAGCACTTTGATCGGCAGCCATTGGATCGCAACAGCCGTGACTAGCCAAACTCAGATCCGACTGTGAAAAAGCGGCCGACGCGTCAGCAGAGTGCAGTTGCGGCGAATGCCGGAATGTCCCCATGAGTTTCCGGCATGTTGAATTCACTGCGGGATAGCATTTGCCAGATTCCAATTTAGGTTTGGTCCAACTTTTGTGGCACAGGTCAGTTCTCATCAGTTACCAATGCCATTACCCTCTTTTTCCAGACGGAAAGTAGTTTGCAGAAGGCTTTTGTCAGCTGTGATTGGCTCGAGTATGTTTTGCGAATGGACCACGGCAGCGCATCCCATTTGCTCACCCCAGATCCGAGCAAGGAGCTGGAGCTGCACGAGGCAGCAAGTGTATTGTTCTGCAGCTTGGAGCTGCAAAGAATGCAGACCTCCAGTGGACCTATTTCCTTTTTTTCCCATTGTGGTGTTGACTGTTGGTTTTTTTTGCTGGGTGAACCTTCTTTTGTCCTACTGCCTGAATGCGGATTTGTTCCAAATTGTGTTGGACGAGTTGTTTTTGATGTACCATGGCCACTGGAGGTCTAGGATCCAAGGGGCCGACCCCTCAACACTTATCTTCATACTGTGCGTTTCCTGCAGCGATTTCGCCAGAGGAAAAGATCGCATGCTTGATGGTGCAAGCATCTGGATACTTGGCTTTCGGCCCTGAAAGAAGGGTATCTCAAGCTGGCACGGAACGACGCTCTCCGGGATGAATCCCCTTTCTGCCAGGCCACTCTGCAACTGCTCTGGCAGAAACTGCAGGAAGAGCTTGCAGAGGCCTTGGGGCCGTCTTTCAGTCGAGTCGAGCCTTTTGTTGTCAGCGTTCCGGAATAGGCCAGTCATTTTGCTAGTTGCTATGTGCCATGATCAAACCAGAATGTGAGTCAAGGTATGGCTTGCCCGTTCTATAGGATGTATGTGTTTTTTTGGTTGTGTGCGGGGGAAACAAAAACAAACACCGAAAACAAATGGCTGGTAAGATTGATAGTTGATCGGAATGGGGAATCAACCCCTAGACTTGTGATCGAAGGGTCCCCAATTCTGAGGTTCCCGAAATCGAACCCCAGAATCACCCATGGCTTTGGGTAGACCCGTTTCAGACCAGGTGTGAGTCTGAAAAAAACACATAGACGGGCTGTTGTTGTGCAAGATAAATCTGAAGCGCACAAGAAGGATGCCCGGATTCCCAGCACGAACTGCGGGCGCCAACTGGCATGAAGGTTCCCCAGATGTTCGGTGTTGTGCCTACAGTAATGCACTGTGGGGAGCGGGTTGCTTGTGATGTGTTGGATTGCTTCTGCCCCCCTGTACTGGATCGCTTGTGAATTAGAAGCCTGCTCATCTGCGCTCATCTGTTGCGGACAGTTTGTGGCTCACGACAGCTTACGTGTTGAGATCTGTTGAATACAGTCCATCGACCCAGCCTGAGCCCGCGCCCTTGAAGCGCACGCCTAGCCCCGCTCGACCACCCTTTACCAAAACCTGGGCCCTCCGAAAAACAGTCCAAGGCCTAAACCCACAAGCTGAACCCGAAACGACCCTGACCTAAATCATGATCCCTCAAACTTGTGCCTTGCAAGCCGACGCCCCTGGCAGAAGGAGTGATGTGGCTCAACAGTGTGCAGAACTAGGTTCCGGGTCGACAATCCCATCCAACAAGAGTCCCGGATACTCTTGTTCCCGAAACCAGGACCGGCCACTTTGGCGCAAGGATTCCTTTAGGAAAGCCACCTCTATCCGAGTTGAGATTTTCCGCTGCCATCTATTCAAGTCCTGTGAGTACCTCCCTCCTCAGAGCAGGCTTATTCGCCACGCTCTGAATCCAAACACGGGGTTTCGGCCAAAGCATACTTTGCCATGCAGGTCTTGGTTATTTGGACGTGTTTGGACAGAGTAGACATCCACATGGGCTTTAGAAAGCCAATCCTAAAACGGGTGCCATCAGAAGGGGCAGTGTCCTCCATCCTTTCGCCGACGAAATCAGCGTAGTGTCGCCCTGTCGCGAACTCCGCGCAGGCGCGCGCCACAGCTGCGAAGGACCAAGACATAGGCGCCGTTGGGACCTCCGGGGCCCCTGAAGTTGCCTTCCGGGTCCTTAGGCTTGGTCCGAACTTCAACTAGGTCCCGCAGTAGTGCCCTTTTACCCTTTGTTGGGGAGGGTTCTTCTACTAAAATAGACTGCAGGAAAAAGGGCACCCTTATTCTAACCACTCTACTGGAGGACCTAGTGAAGACAGGGTGCTGTCATCGCAAGACAAGACAGAAATTGTGTTGCGATGTCAACCTGTTATTCCGGCCAGAACAGTAATTCGGCCTGAAACGGGTCGCACTTCTGGGCTTTGACAGGGTCATGGTATACAAAATACTTGAGGGGGAAATAATTTTCCGTTTGGGGACCTTCAGGTAGACTTTTGGGATTGCATGGTATTAAAGGGGTTTGGAATTGCAAAGTACGATTTCCATCAAACCGGGAGGAAACAACACACACTGGGGCCATAATTTCCATACTGGCCTTGGCCAGACGAGCTTGAACCCGTGAAGGTCCCTGGGTCGAATTTAGAGTGCCAACATGTAGTACATGTTGGTTCGGAAGTTGGCTGGTGGGCCTTGATACAATAGCCTGAACCTGAAACAAGTAGTTATACATGTCGTCGATGATGTCAATGCCCCGCTTTGACGACACTTCGCAATGCAGAAGAATGGAGTCACAGGCTCTCCTTTGCAAAGCGGTCAAGCACGCCTGAGTGTTCAACACGCGACATGGAGCACAACAACAATTGTGATGTCAGTGAGAAGGGACGTTCAAGAAGGCTCATGTAACGTGCTTGTGTTACCCCTTTTTGCACTAATATTAGCGAGCCCTGTTGGCAGGTACAACGAACTCACTCATGTCCTTTTTTAAATAGTGCCATACGGTACTACTGCAATATGCAATCTTCTGTTCACTCTGCAAAAGACATTGTCATTTACCTACATCAATCCAGAAGTTCCTGCAGCAAGGGAGCTTCATCTAGAGAGGATTGCAACATCGAAAAGTGGCGGTTATATATATATATATACGGCTGCTTTTTGTTTTAAGATGCTATGAGAACCCCAAACCATTGCCCCCCCAAGGAGATGTTACCTCCCTTCCTTTCTTCACTTTCTTTCTTGCCTTCTTCTCTTCTTCCCTTCTTCCCTTGTTCCTCCTTTACTCCTTCCCTCCCATCTTCCCTGTTTTCCTTCTTCCCTGCCTCCCTTCCCTCTTTTCCTTGGCTTGTATGTCTGAGCCTTTTGTGTTCCCGCAATACTTGTAGAGTGAGAAGTGTTAGAAAAACACAAAACGCTGGAACTCGTACATGCATTGGCTATATAGTCACTTTATACCCCCATACTTTCCCTTTGAGTCCCAGTTGATGTGATGAGGAGATACTTCGAGTGGGTTCTCGGCTCACTTGCTTGCCTGGACCCTAGAATTCAATGACCTTTACGCAAGACTCTTGTTGTCAAGGACCAAAACCACATAAAGGGGGAGTTCCCTATGCCAGAGGCTTGTTTCGGCGCGGTGTTTCAGGCCTAGGTCGAGTTATTGTGTTTTTTTTTGTGTGGGGGATTTGTTTAGGGGATCCCACCATGCGGGGCCGAACCACGAGACCTAATCCTCAGGCTTAGCCTCAGAAAGGGGATCCTTGCAACACGAGACCCCTTTAAATAGTCATTGGGAGCCGAGATTTGTCCGGTGTTCATGTTGATTTGCGGGGTGTGGTCCAGGATTGTGCGGGGTGTGGTCCAGGATTGTGTAGGGCAACTCTCGCAAGAGAAGATGCATCATATCCATTAGTTTGTGGACCAAAGCTTCGGCTTGGTCTCCATGGACAGATGTACTGCCCTGCAGCTTTTCTGCCTTGTTGTCTTCAGCGCAGCGGCCAAGTGGTGAGGCTCCTAGATGGCTCACACATACACACAACGGAGGTAGGCAACGTTGAAGATCGTACGAGGCAAGAGACATGCCTACAGTGTTTGAGTGCGCGAGGCAGGCAATTGTGAGCGGGGCCAGTAGTCGTTTCAGTATTTGGTCAGTAGCCAGTTCTTCTTTGGTTTTTACATTGACTTATGCATCCTCATCACTGCGCCCAATGTTCGAGATACTCCAGCCCCCTAATTACTCGCGTACATGCCCAAAAGTGAGAATGCCCAAATCCAAGACAACATCTCACCAGAGCGGGTTCCCGCGCTGATGCGCAGCCTTAGGTGTTTACTTGTTTTTTAGGCTGGTGGGTATCCAAGCGGGATCGTTTGGGTCACTTGCCTCAACTTTGTCACGATTGTGACCGAGGGTGAGAGCGATTCTATTTCACTTGCTTGCTCGTTGACTTTCTCCATCCTGAGGCCTCGCAATCTGATGAGGACAGAGCGCTGATTTGTCTCTCATAAATTGCTGAGTGTGCAACATTCGCCGTTTTGCCTACCGGCTTGCTTCGACTTGAAGACATCCGGATGTACACGAGATCAAGTTTCATAAGTCTATACAGTACAACACCAGAACCTTGCAAGTGTGGCATGTGCAGGGAAGTTAATCCTTGGGTATTGTTTCAGATTGTCCCTGCAGCGCGACATGACAAGTCATCCGTACTGAAGATGTTACTCCTGGCATCACAGCGCGTGGAATACGGGGCCCCTCGCTGAGTAGTAGGAGGCGTTTATTGATGAGGTGTCAACGTGATTTGTGTTTGTTCTTCAATCTTGTGTTTTTTTTTTGCTCAGGGAACACGACCTTTGGGTTAGTGATTGAATTTGCTTATATAAAAAGATCACCAAAAGCAAACCAATCATGTTCAGGATTCCCTATTTTACGAAGCATCCAGATGTACTTGATGTTGCGCCATAATGTGGCGCCGCCGCATGCTGCTGGTTCCTCGTCGCCTGCTTCAAGCACAGCCCCTGGGCCAATCGAAATGAGTGAAAGCCCTTTGTCAGTTTCCACACAGCCTCATGCATGAGTTTGATTCAGTTGATATTGTCTCAATGCTTTGCTTTGCTTTGCTTTGCTTTGCTTTGCTTTGCTTTGCTTTGCTTTGCTTTGCTGCTTGCTGCTTGCTGCTTGCTTGCTTGCTTGCTTGCTTGCTTGCTTGCTTGCTTGCTTGCTTGCTTGCTTGCTTGCTTGCTTGCTTGCTTGCTTGCTTGCTTGCTTGCTTGCTTGCTTGCTTGCTTGCTTGCTTGCTTGCTTGCTTGCTTGCTTGCTTGCTTGCTTGCTTGCTTGCTTGCTTGCCCTTCCATTCTTCCATTCTTCCTTCCTTCCTTCCTTCCTTCCTTCCTTCCTTCCTTCCTTGTTTCTTTTCTTGTTTGCATATTGGTTGGATCGTTTGCCTTGGGTTTTTCTTTTCTTTTGTTGCCTGAACTGGTTGGCTGGCTGGCTGGCTGGCTGGCTGGCTGGCTGGCTGGCTGGCTGGCTGGCTGGCTGGCTGGCTGGCTGGCTGGCTGCTTGGTTGGCTCGCTTTTCAGCCCAGACCCCGGTTGGGTCCCTCTCGATGGTGCTCCAAGCAGCCGGCGGCTACGCTACAGGCGCCAGCGACGAGCAGGACGCCTTCGACCTGTCCAGTGGTTTGTGTCTTTGCAGTTGTTTTTGTTTTTTGCGTTTTGAAAGCTGTCTTCAGAACTTGATGTTTTTGTTGCTCTTGTCTTGTCCTTTTCCTCGGACCTCAGTCAAACCCAGACCTTCAGTGGGGCATTGTCGGTGCATTTCCTCGTGTCAACTTTTAGCGGAGGGGGTTTGGGCAAATGGTGGGGTTCATGTTTGTTTCCTTTCAACACCCAAAGCGGCGCCCAGTTTGGGGCCACCCCGGCCGAATTGACAACTTTTTGCTGGACGGTCGGAAGTGGGACTGGTGGAATGACTGGGTTTGGATTCATGGGAACCCAATGAGTAAGCTCCTGGTTGATTTTGGGTGTCTTGAGGGAAACCGGGTCACTTGGAAAAAACGCACTCCCCGATCCAAGCCGCTTTCTTGGCCATATGAATGACCACCCCACGGTTGGAGGTCTCTTCACAGGGTTTTGATTCTGACTCGGGGGGGGGGGGTCATTTTTGAGAGACACCTGTTTGAGGTGGTGATTTTTCCTGGGCGAGATGGCCGCTCGCTGTGCCCCACGCTTTCTGTTTGTTGGGCAACAACCCGCCCACCTGGGGCCGCCATGGTTGCCCTTATAAAATGATGAACAAAGAAAAAGTGGAACTCCAAGTGAAAGCACATGGCACGATTTTCTTTCTGTGCCTAAGCAAAAGGGATGTCTCAACCAACATGTTGGGATTGTGCCACTGTAGAATGGCGGAGCACATGATGTGTTGGGATCACTAGTGCCGGCTTAGAGCCCCGGTCCCAACGCAAAACCTCATGTTGGATTCTGCACGCTTGCCCATTCGTTGTTGTTTCCGTGTGTCTTTGGAGGGTTCTTAATAGGCCCCAAATCACTGCCAGATTACGTGACCCTTTTTAACTTTTCGCCTTTTTCATGTTCCTTGATTTTCCCATTCTCTCTCTCTCTCTCTACATCTCTCCACCATCACACACGCTTGCTCTTTGGTGGCGCAGACATTGCCCCGAATATCTCTGCCAGGATGCCGCACAAGGCCGACGTGTCGGAGATGCTGGGAGAGTGGCACTATGACACTGGGACTCTTGGCTTGGCTCGGGGCGATTCACCTTTTGTAGTGGCAACCAAACCAAACGCTGGAAACGAACACCCACGTTATTTTAGTTTTTTGGGCTCCTCTAAATTGACATGTTGTCCAAAGCGAGTCGAGCTTTTGACCTTTTGGTTTTCCCAGGTTGGTCCATGTTTAGCCATGGCTCCAAAAGCTTAACCTTGTTCCGCGGACCTTTGGGAAGTTGCGGGTATGATGGCAGACCAACACAGTGGCGGATTTAGAAATGCCTTTCTCAACTGTAAGGCAGGCCGGGAATTGAGAGCAGGGGGAACTGGCTGTTCCCTAAAAGACTAAGCAGAAGTAGGAACAAGGTGTTGGAATGTTTCACGAAGATGTTGGGACGAGTCAGAGCAGAGAAGTTTGCGCATCCTTGCTCATGCTGCGGTCCAGCTTTGTTTTGATTGATCGTGAGATGCAAAAGTGTGCCACGGTCAAGACTCCTGGTCACCTGGTCGGGATGGTCAAGCCCTTGATTCGGATTTAGACAAAACGCAAGGATTGCAATTCAGAAAACCCATGACCATGGCCCCCATGCACAGCACGGCTCTCGCAGTGAGGATGTCCTATTCGATCTCGGAGATGGACGGTCGACCGGAATTCCACGAGTGGGTCCGAAGCTCAAGCGGCATGGCATTCTCGCCATAGCATGACATTGTGACCGCCGTGACCGCAAGGACCAGCGGCTCTGCTGCAAGTTGCCGCTATGCTTTGGGCTTCATAGGGATGGTCACACGGATGGTCACTCCGAATTTATGGACGTCCTTTTTTTTCCCTTTCAAAGGCAGCGCGCCAAGCCACATCTCGGGTTTTGACCATGGCACCTGTCAGTTGCAAGGAGAAGAGGTATCCATCACCGCGGCACGTTAGATTTCAAAGATGGCTGGCTGGAGGCGGAGTTGATCAACCAGGATGGGCAGATGCATTGCCAATATATGCGTGGCCCTAAAAGGGCTCTAACAAAAGGGTTCCTTTCGGACGCGATACACAGTGCAAGCTGGAGCCCTTCTGTTAGAACCCGTTTGAGGTCCCGTGACCAATGATGAGAGTTCCGGCAAAAGAAACTTGGCCATTCAGGAAGGGAGTCGTGTTGGAACTATCCGCGCCAAGGCTGAAATAAACTTTTGATCTTCAGGGAAGTGCGAGTTTCTTCATACCAAGGCCTCAAATATGATCCAGAGAGAGGAGCGGTGATTTCCCAATGCACCTCGGCTCTGAATTCGGTGCCCTCAGGCAGACGCTGTTGGACCACTAAGCCATCTCAATACAAATATATAGATATATATTATATCTATATAATATGTATTATCTGTCTTCTTCTAGCAACGTGTCCTTAGGACAGACCTAGTGGGGCGAGTGTGTATTTTGCTGGAAGGGGCACTAGGCTCTTGGAATCCCAGAAGCTAGCGACAGATGCAGACAATATGTACAACCTTCTGTCAAACATATATATATATATATGAGTGTAACTGATGTGTTCTCATCACTGGGCTAGAGAAGGATTCTCGAAACCTTGCTCAGAATCTCTAATGTGTACGAACCTTTCCTGAAGGGGCCTTTGATGGTTCCCAATGGTGGCAAGCTGTCTCTCTGCGATCTTGATGTCACGAGATGGGAAAATCGTTTGGCCTGGAGCAAGACGCTCAAAAGACAAACTTCAGTTGAGGCCAGCCTTAGTTTTGGACACCCTCCGCAACCAGCGTTTTGGCCAACAAGAGGTAAAGTGGGTGCAACAAACTTTGTAAGTCACAAAGAAATGGTTGAGACGATTTGGAAGCACGATCCCCCTTCTCCGCCCCCCCCCCCCCCGCAAAAAGAAAACAGAGCACTATGACACCCCAAATGGCATCGCACTTCCATCATCTTCCATCAAGGCAAAACTTTGGATGCTGAGCCGCAACTGATTCCAATTGTTGCACCCTTTCAGCACTGTTAGAAAAAAAACAATCCGCAGGCACTTGGGGTATCCAAAACATGAGGCTCAAGGGACTTCCAGGGATACCAAATATCCATTGAACATAGATACATTGTGAACCTGAGTGACGTTCGAGTCCTTGTGTGGAGCGAAGCTTAAGAAAAGTAGCTCATCGATAGTCCCTATGAGGTGCTGTCTCCTCAAAGTCCGCAGTCAAACCAACGCTGGCCGTTCGGGGGGGGGCCGGGGGAGTCCTAGTGGGTTCTTTGCTTTCAACCCCCCAACAAAACGGGGGCATGCCAAAATCAACGGACAAATCTTGATTCGGCTGGCGTCAGTCTGAACGCTTCGCCCATTGCCTCTCAGACCCAACATGGTGAAGATTTGAAGACGGGAGTTGAATGCATTTCCAAATCGGCCAAGAGGTTAAGGCAAGCCAATGGAAATATTGTAGACGTGAACTACCCCTGATTCAGATCACACGTTTTAGTTGAACAGACCATAGCAATGAGGTCTTTCGGGTGTGTGGGCCTGGAATGAAAGCCGTTGCTGGAACCTGGAATGAAAGACGTTCCTTCAAAGAACCAGCCCCTACATTTCAAAACCACCAAGAGGCTGTTTAACCATTGGTTCAGAGGCCGGCACCTGGAAGCGGACGCCTGGGGAGTGAAGACGCACGCGTGGCGCGAGCTCCGCGAGCTTCGCGCGGAAGGCTGGAATTGCTTTGGGCCACACTCTCCACGTTGCCATGAAACCTGTCCGACTTGTCTAAGACCATTTTCCTTCCTACCATGTTATGTCGGTGCAGGGCCAGGGCGGGGAAGGGGGGGGGGCGAGAGTTGAAGGTTCATTGCATGTAAACGCTGCGCGCTGCCCGCCTCGGGGCTCGAAAGGAGCCATAAGAGCAACGCGGGCTTCACGAAATAAACCCGGCGATAGAGATAGACCGCAACAAACAAGTAACCCGAATACAGAAATAGAGGACACGCATTTGCGGACAGCCCCGGATAGAAATTCATATACGTGGGTGGAAAGAGCAATCTGATTTTAGGCTAAGGTGCTGGAGTTGTGGACACAGGAACACGAGCGCCAAGTCAGCCCAGTTCCGCCTGCGCCAGCACCAAGTCAGCTTCCTCCACGCTAACGGAGGTCAAACGTGGAGTAACTTCCATCAACGCCTCAAAGTCGGCTGCGGTCCACGGCTTTGAGCTTTCTTCGGCGCATTTCTTGGGGCGACTATCCCACAAAAGCCCACAGTTATCATACTACGCTCACGCTCGTTCCCTCTAGCGATAGGAGCAGCAAGTTGCAAGTATTTTCTGCCTCGAAATTTACGCGAAATGATTATTGCACATTGGCTGGAGGGAGGAAACAGCACGGGCCGAGCAGCCAGGAGGCGGCACGTCCAAGTCTTGGTTGGTTGTGTCGCACTGAAGCCAAGCCTGCTTCAGGTGCCCTTCCCTAGAAGGCGCAACAGTTTAGACAGATATATGGTTTCGTTCTGTTATCAAACTTTCCCAAAGCGCAACCTCTTACGATGCACCTTGATACGAAATTCGGACACCTCCGGAACGCGGCCAAACAACGACCAAAATACAGCAACGGGGACACCCTTGCGACACGACTGGGACAACACTGGGAGACCACTTGGGGACCGCGAATCAGGGACGCAAGCGGAATACCATCGAGACACCACGAGAACACCACCACTAAAACGTTGCCACTTGCATGGTGAGCGGCTTGCCCAAAGCGAGGTAGTTTCTGAAGCTCAGTATGGCTTAGTATATCGTATTTGTCGAGGTCACGAGGCTGCGTTCTTCACGCCGGAAGATGCCGGAAGTTTTTTCCTACCCCATGTCGGGGCCGGCGGTGGCCAACACTCCAGCATCCACAGCTCATTGAAGTGTTAAATTGATTCGCACAAAATGACAGAAGCAAGTTTAAATATCGTGAAACAAGCTTTGATGAAAAGAATAAACCGTCTATGCAGTTGGGAAACTGACAGCGCCACACATTAGCTTTCCTGCAGATTAAGCTGAAAGCAGTCTGCTGCAGCTAAATATTACGCGCACAGGGGTATGCGAACCGCTGACTCACACAAAGGGCGGGGTCAAGTCGCATCGGCTTGTGCAAAGTCGCATCGATCGCGCGCGATCGACGGGCAAGCATTCCCGCAGGCAACTGGCCCAACTGTATTCGAAGCAGCGAGGCCAGCAGGTCAACGCGCAGCAACACACCAACTGCGAGCTTTACGCTTGCTGCAAACCTCCGGCGCACACTGTGGAAGTGCGTGGCCAATGTGATGTGCACTTCCGCCGCTGGTGTTCGGACTCACAACTTGATGACCAGAAAACTGGCGTGGCCGCTTCGGAAAACAGAAAGTCGTCAAATTGTTCGCTGGGTGTTGCCTGAATGAAGACCCTGCTTTTACCCAGACAGGGGACGCAAGCGGCAAAGCGTGGCGTACACTATGGTGTGGCCAATGTGATTCTCAGTCCCATGGCTAGTGTTCGAACTCAAGACCTGATGACCAGAAAGCTGGAGTGAGTGGAAAAGCGCAGGGAAAGTCATGAATCGTTCGCTTGTTGTTGCGCGTGGCCAGTGTGACTATCATGAAAATCAAGATGAATGATGTGACTTCGCGCGCTGATGTGACTTCAGGCATGTGCGCGTGGGCATGCCGTGACGTAACCTCACACGCGTTGACGTGACTTAACACGACCCCATGTGGTGCCGCGTTGCCTCATCTATTTGTGCCCAGCTGGTTCGTTGGACGTGCCCATTTGGTTCGTTGGACGTTGCGTATTCAAGGACTCTTTTGATGAAGGCCATTGACAGGATGCCGAATACCACCGGTTTTGGTGGTCCCTTGGGGGCTAGTTTTCCGCTTGGTTTCCCCTTTAAACCAAAGAATCACAACAATCATACTCACGTTACTCACGTTGCTTTGTAAGAGCCGCTCATGACTTGCCTCGCAAGGCACGAGCGCTACTCAGATGGTGGTGCTGGCAACTCTGCTCTTTGCAAGCCTCCCAGATGAGTTTGGCAGTATCGGTTTGATTCTGCTCAACACCCCCCAATTAAGTTGAAACAACAACCTACGGGGAAACAATTTGCGGCAGACCTGTGTGGTTTGTTTGCTTTCGTTCCTTCTGTTTTGCGATTGTTGGCTCCGTTTTGTGAATGCATACAGCCAAGCTTCTTTAATTAACAAACAGCAGAACATCTCGAACAACAGCAAAGCTTGTGGCAGACCCCAACATGTTCTGCGAGGATTGTTTTTGTTGTTGTGTTGTTTAAGTTGTTTGTGAATTATCTAACCCTTTTTGGTGTAGACCCCACATTTCCTTTGAGGATTGTTTTGATGTGTGTCTGTTCTATCTACGCTTGTTTGCACTTTTAGACACATCCTATGTCAGCATGCAATATTTAAGGGCTGCCGCCCAGTGCCGCCGACCCCTGGATTTAGTTGTGGTTTTCGAGCAACCAAAAACAGTGCCCTTGGTTTTGGTTTCTTTGGTTTCTTTTTGACCCAAATGGCATCTGAGGCGAGGTGCCGTTTCGACAGTGATGCGTAGTCATGATTATGATCATCGCTGCTGGAGATGCTGGGGATGCGTAGTGATGATTATCCTCATGATTGCCAGAGATGCTGCGAATGATGCGTAGTGATGATTATCATCAAGGCAGGACTCCAAATCTCAATGACACAAATGGCATCTGAGGCGAGGTGCCGTTTCGATGTCATGATCATCGCTAGGCACCCTTGGTAATGCAGAGGATGCTACGATGATAGTGGTCATGACAGTCATCCGCAGCTTTGGTAATGCAAAAAATGCTACGATGATAGTTATCATAAGAGTCATCATCCTCATCATCTTCATGATGATTGTCATCATAGTCATCGCCTTCATCATCGTCATCATGATATTCTTCTATCATTTCAAATGCGGTATTAGGCATCCTTGGTAATGCAGAGGATGCTACGATGATAGTTATCATGACAGTCATCCGCAGCTTTGGTAATGCAGAGGATGCTACGATGATAGTTATCATAAGAGTCATCATCCTTATCATCTTCATGATGATTGTCATCCTAGTCATCGCCTTCATCATCGTCATCATGATGTTCTTCTATCTTTCTTCTATATACATTTGAAATGCATCCTTGGTAATGCAGAGGATGCTACGATGATAGTTATCATGACAGTCATCCGCAGCTTTGGTAATGCAGAGGATGCTACGAGGATAGTTATCATAAGAGTCATCATCCTTATTGTCATCATAGTCATCTCCGTCATCATCGTCATCATGCTTGTCAGGACTGTGGCTTTGGTACAGTCTTCGGGCTGTATCTGCCACAGCTTTCGGGCTGTGGCTGCCACAGCCTTCGGGCTATGGCTTTGGTACAGTCTTCGGGCTGTTGTGGCTGCCACAGCCTTCGGGCTGTGGCTTTGGTACAGTCTTCGGGCTGCATGATAATCATGTCCACGCATCTGCTGCATCTCAAATCGGGTCTAACGGGACACTTGAATCGCATATAAAAAGAGATAAGGACGATGACGAAGAAGATGATGATGATGAGCACCGTGATGGTGCTGATGATGATGATGATGATCTGACATGATAATCATCATGACGCATCCTCAGCATCACCAGCAGTCATCATGATAATCATGTCCACGCATCTTCTGCATCTCAAATCGGGTCTAACGGGACACTTGAAACGTATATAAAAAAAAGAAAAGGACGATTGACGAAGAAGATGATGATGATGAGCACCGTGATGATGATGCTGATGATGATGATGATGAACTGACATGATAATCATCATGACGCATCCTCAGCATCACCAGCAGTCATCATGATAATCATGTCCACGCATCTGCTGCATCTCGAATCGATTCTAACGGGACACTTGAAACGTATTTAAAAACATAAGGAGGATGACAAAGAAGATGATGATGATGAGCACCGTGATGCTGATGATGATGATGATGAACTGACATGATAATCATCATGACGCATCCTCAGCATCACCAGCAGTCATCATGATAATCATGTCCACGCATCTGCTGCATCTCAAATTGGGTCTAACGGGACACTTGAAACGTATATAAAAAGAGACAAGGACGATGACGAAGAAGATGATGATGATGAACACCAACTGACATGATAATCATCATGACGCATCCTCAGCATCACCAGCAGTCATCATGATAATCATGTCCGCGCATCTTCTGCATCTCAAATCGGGTCTAACGGGACACTTGAAACGTATATAAAAAAGATAAGGACGATGACGAAGAAGCTGATGATGATGAGCACCGTGATGATGATGATGATGATGATGATGAACTGACATGATAATGATCATGACGCATCCTCAGCATCACCAGCAGTCATCATGATAATCATGTCCACGCATCTTCTGCATCTCAAATCGGGTCTAACGGGACACTTGAAACGTATATAAAAAATGATAAGGACGATGACGAAGAAGATGATGATGATGAGCACCGTGATGATGATGCTGATTATGATGATGATGAACTGACATGATAATCATCATGACGCATCCTCAGCATCACCAGCAGTCATCATGATAATCATGTCCGCGCATCTGCTGCATCTCAAATTGGGTCTATCGGGACACTTGAAACGTATATAAAAATAAGATGAGGACGATGACGAAGAAGCTGATGATGATGAGCACCGTGATGATGATGATGATGATGATGAACACCAACTGACATGATAATCATCATGACGCATCCTCAGCATCACCAGCAGTCATCATGATAATCATGTCCACGCATCTTCTGCATCTCAAATCGGGTCTAACGGGACACTTGAAACGTATATAAAAAAAGATAAGGACGATGACGAAGAAGATGAGGATGATGAACACCAACTGACATGATAATCATCATGACGCATCCTCAGCATCACCAGCAGTCATCATGATAATCATGTCCGCGCGCATCTTCTGCATCTAATCGGGTCTAACGGGACACTTGAAACGTATATAAAAAGAGAAAGGCACGATGACGAAAGAAGATGATGATGATAAGCACCGTGATGATGCTGATGATGATGATGATGAACTGACATGATAATCATGATGACGCATCACCAGCAGTCATCATGATAATCATGTCCACGCATCTTCTGCATCTCAAATTCGGGTCTAACGGGACACTTGAAACGTACATAAAAAATAAGATAAGGACGATGACGAAGAAGATGATGATGATACGCACCGTGATGATGCTGATGATGATGATGATGAACTGACATGATAATCATCATGACGCATCCTCAGCATCACCAGCAGTCATCATGATAATCATGTCCACGCATCTTCTGCATCTCAAATCGGGTCTAACGGGACACTTGAAACGTATATAAAAAAGATAAGGACGATGACGAAGAAGATGATGATGATGAGCACCGTGATGATGATGCTGATGATGATGATGATGATGAACTGACATGATAATCATCATGACGCATCCTCAGCATCACCAGCAGTCATCATGATAATCATGTCCGCGCATCTTCTGCATCTCAACTCGGGTCTAACGGGACACTTGAAACGTATATAAAAAATAAGATAAGGACGATGACGAAAAGAGGATGATGATAAGCACCGTGATGATGCTGATGATGATGATGATGAACTGACATGATAATCATCATGACGCATCCTCAGCATCACCAGCAGTCATCATGATAATCATGTCCGCGCATCTGCTGCATCTCAAATTGGGTCTACGGGACACTTGAAACGTATATAAAAAATAAGATGAGGACGATGATAAGAAGCTGATGATGATGAGCACCGTGATGCTGATGATGATGATGATGAACTGACATGATAATCATCATGACGCACCTCAGCATCACCAGCAGTCATCATGATAATCATGTCCGCGCATCTTCTGCATCTCAAATCGGGTCTAACGGGACACTTGAAACGTATATAAAAAAGATAAGGACGATGACGAAGAAGATGATGATGATGAGCACCGTGATGATGATGCTGATTATGATGATGATGAACTGACATGATAATCATCATGACGCATCCTCAGCATCACCAGCAGTCATCATGATAATCATGTCCTCGCATCTTCTGCATCTCAAATCGGGTCTAACGGGACACTTGAAACGTATATATAAAAAAAGATAAGGACGATGACGAAGAAGATGATGATGAGCACCGTGATGATGATGATGATGATGATGATGAACTGACATGATAATCATCATGACGCATCCTCAGCATCACCAGCAGTCATCATGATAATCATGTCCACGCATCTTCTGCATCTCAAATCGGGTCTAACGGGACACTTGAAACGTAATAAAAAGAGATAAGGACGATGACGAAGAAGATGATGATGATGAACACCAACTGACATGATAATCATCATGACGCATCCTCAGCATCACCAGCAGTCATCATGATAATCATGTCCGCGCATCTTCTGCATCTCAAATCGGGTCTAACGGGACACTTGAAACGTATATAAAAAAAAGATAAGGACGATGACGAAGAAGATGATGATAAGCACCGTGATGATGCTGATGATGATGATGATGATGATGAACATAATCATCATGACGCATCCTCAGCATCACCAGCAGTCATCATGATAATCATGTCCACGCATTTTCTGCATCTCAAATCGGGTCTAACGGGACACTTGAAACGTATATAAAAAAAGATAAGGACGATGACGAAGAAGATGATGATGATGAGCACCGTGATGATGATGCTGATTATGATGATGATGAACTGACATGATAATATTCATGACGCATCCTCAGCATCACTAGCAGTCATCATGATAATCATGTCCGCGCATCTTCTGCATCTCAAATTGGGTCTAACGGGACACTTGAAACGTATATAAAAAATAAGATGAGGACGATGACGAAGAAGCTGATGATGATGAGCACCGTGATGATGATGATGATGAAAACCAGATGACATGATAATCATCATGACGCATCCTCGGCATCACCAGCAGTCATCATGATAATCATGTCCACGCATCTTCTGCATCTCAAATCGGGTCTAACGGGACACTTGAAACGTATATAAAAAATGATAAGGACGATGACGAAGAAGATGATGATGATGAACACCAACTGACATGATAATCATCATGACGCATCCTCAGCATCACCAGCAGTCATCATGATAATCATGTCCGCGCATCTTCTGCATCTCAAATCGGGTCTAACGGGACACTTGAAACGTAAATAAAAAGAGATAAGGACGATGACGAAGAAGATGATGATGATAAGCACCGTGATGATGCTGATGATGATGATGAACTGACATGATAATCATGCATGATAATCATGTCCACGCATCTGCTGCATCTCAAATCGGGTCTAACGGGACACTTGAATCGTATATAAAAAAAAGATAAGCACGATGACGAAGAAGATGATGATGATGAACACCAACTGACATGATAATCATCATGACGCATCCTCAGCATCACCAGCAGTCATCATGATAATCATGTCCGCGCATCTTCTGCATCTCAAATCGGGTCTAACGGGGCACTTGAAACGTTTAAAAAAAAGGTAAGGACGATGACGAAGAAGATGATGATGATAAGCACCGTGATGATGCTGATGATGATGATGATGAATTGACATGAGAATCATCATGACGCATCCTCACCATCACCAGCAGTCATCATGATAATCATGTCCACGCATCTGCTGCATCTCAAATCGGGTCTAATGGGACACTTGAAACGTATATGAAAAGAGACAAGGACGATGACGAAGAAGATGATGATGATGAACACCAACTCACATGATAACCATCATGACGCATCCTCAGCATCACCAGCAGTCATCATGATAATCATGTCCGCGCATCTTCTGCATCTCAACTCGGGTCTAACAGGACACTTGAAACGAATATAAAAAAGATAAGGAAGAAGATGATGATGATAAGCACCGTGATGATGCTGATGATGATGATGATGAACTGACATGGTAATCATCATGACGCATCCTCAGCATCACCAGCAGTCATCATGATAATCATGCCCACGCATCTTCTGCATCTCAAGTCGGGTCTAACGGGACACTTGAAACGTATATAAAAAAAGATAAGGACGATGACGAAGAAGATGCTGATGATGAGCACCGTGATGATGATGCTGATTATGATGATGATGAACTGACATGATAATCATCATGACGCATCCTCAGCATCACCAGCAGTCATCATGATAATCATGTCCGCGCATCTTCTGCATCTCAAATCGGGTCTAACGGGACACTTGAAACGTATAAAAAAAATAGGATGAGGACGATGACGAAGAAGCTGATGATGATGAGCACCAACTGACATGATAATCATCATGACGCATCCTCAGCATCACCAGCAGTCATCATGATAATCATGTCCGCGCATCTTCTGCATCTCAAATCGGGTCTAACGGGACACTTGAAACGTATATAAATAATAAATAAAAAGAGATAAGGACGATGACGAAGAAGATGATGATGATAAGCACCGTGATGATGCTGATGATGATGATGATGATGAACTGACATGATAATCATGATGACGCACCCTCAGCATCACCAGCAGTCATCATGATAATCATGTCCACGCATCTTCTGCATCTCAAATTGGGTCTAACGGGACACTTGAAACGTATATAAAAAATAAGATGAGGAGGATGACGAAGAAGATGATGATGATGAGCACTGTGATGATGATGCTGATTATGATGATGATGAACTGACATGATAATATTCATGACGCATCCTCAGCATCACTAGCAGTCATCATGATAATCATGTCCGCGCATCTTCTGCATCTCAAATTGGGTCTAACGGGACACTTGAAACGTATATAAAAAATAAGATGAGGACGATGACGAAGAAGCTGATGATGATGAGCACCGTGATGATGATGATGATGAAAACCAGATGACATGATAATCGTCATGACGCATCCTCGGCATCACCAGCAGTCATCATGATAAGCATGTCCACGCATCTTCTGCATCTCAAATCGGGTCTAACGGGACACTTGAAACGTATATAAAAAATGATAAGGACGATGACGAAGAAGATGATGATGATGAACACCAACTGACATGATAATCATCATGACGCATCCTCAGCATCACCAGCAGTCATCATGATAATCATGTCCGCGCATCTTCTGCATCTCAAATCGGGTCTAACGGGACACTTGAAACGTAAATAAAAAGAGATAAGGACGATGACGAAGAAGATGATGATGATAAGCACCGTGATGATGCTGATGATGATGATGAACTGACATGATAATCATGATGACGCATCCTCAGCATGTCATCATGATAATCATGTCCACGCATCTGCTGCATCTCAAATCGGGTCTAACGGGACACTTGAATCGTATATAAAAAAAGATAAGGACGATGACGAAGAAGATGATGATGATGAACACCAACTGACATGATAATCATCATGACGCATCCTCAGCATCACCAGCAGTCATCATGATAATCATGTCCGCGCATCTTCTGCATCTCAAATCGGGTCTAACGGGGCACTTGAAACGTTTAAAAAACAAGGTAAGGACGATGACGAAGAAGATGATGATGATAAGCACCGTGATGATGCTGATGATGATGATGAATTGACATGAGAATCATCATGACGCATCCTCACCATCACCAGCAGTCATCATGATAATCATGTCCACGCATCTGCTGCATCTCAAATCGGGTCTAATGGGACACTTGAAACGTATATGAAAAGAGACAAGGACGATGACGAAGAAGATGATGATGATGAACACCAACTGACATGATAATCATCATGACGCATCCTCAGCATCACCAGCAGTCATCATGATAATCATGTCCGCGCATCTTCTGCATCTCAAATCGGGTCTAACGGGACACTTGAAACGTATAAAAAAAGATAAGGACGATGACGAAGAAGATGATGATGATAAGCACCGTGATGATGCTGATGATGATGATGATGATGAACTGACATGATAATCATCATGACGCATCCTCAGCATCACCAGCAGTCATCATGATAATCATGCCCACGCATCTTCTGCATCTCAAGTCGGGTCTAACGGGACACTTGAAACGTATATAAAAAAAGATAAGGACGATGACGAAGAAGATGCTGATGATGAGCACCGTGATGATGATGCTGATTATGATGATGATGAACTGACATGATAATCATCATGACGCATCCTCAGCATCACCAGCAGTCATCATGATAATCATGTCCGCGCATCTTCTGCATCTCAAATGGGTCTAACAGGGACACTTCAAACGTATATAATAATAAATAAAAAGAGATAAGGACGATGACGAAGAAGATGATGATGATAAGCACCGTGATGATGCTGATGATGATGATGATGAAATGAACTGACATGATAATCATGATGACGCATCCTCAGCATCACCAGCAGTCATCATGATAATCATGTCCACGCATCTTCTGCATCTCAAATCGGGTCTAACGGGACACTTGAAACGTATATAAATAAAAAATAAGGAAGATAAGGACGATGACGAAGAAGATGATGATGATGATGAGCACCGTGATGATGATGCTGATGATGATGATGATGAACTGACATGATAATCATCATGACGCATCCTCAGCATCACCAGCAGTCATCATGATAATCATGTCCGCGCATCTTCTGCATCTCGAATCGGGTCTAACGGGACACTTGAAACGTATATAAAAAAGATAAGGACGATGACGAAGAAGCTGATGATGATGAGCACCGATGATGATGATGATGATGATGATGATGATGATGATGATGAACTGACATGATAATCATCATGACGCATCCTCAGCATCACCAGCAGTCATCATGATAATCAAGATAAGGACAGCGGCGACGACCGCCACGCCGATGATGATGATGATGATGATGATGATGATGTTGAATCTTCGGTTATGCTCATTTACCAGCCAGCCTTGGACTTGTAACCGCCCTTTCCGTACGCCTCCCCCTTTGAGGAGAAGGGGTCGGCGGATATTGCCTCTTTATGTGCTTTCAAAAGCACGGTGGCCCCGTTTGTGTTCCCTAAGGGGACTAATTGGGTCTGGTTGAAGCAAGTTGTGCAACCAACTCTAGTTCCCATCCTGGTTCAGCAAGAATCAACTCCTTTTGGAAGCCCGAGGTAGGCAGGGTGTGGTGGTTTGCTCCCCTTCAGTGAAGTATCTCGAGCGCGTTTCCAGAAAATGTTGCTTTTGGGATTCCAGGATATTTTGTCATGTGTGGGGAGTGCAACATATATGTTAAAGCAACATGTGTCCCTCTTCGGTGATTGACATCACCCGAGAAAAGACACAAGCAGTGAGGCATAGTGCTTCTCCAACAGCTGACTTGGCGCAACACGGTGCGCCCAGCCTTCGCGCTGTTTGGGCTGGAGGCAACCGCCGACCAGCTGGAGCGAACGGCCAAGGAGCGCAAAAGTTACAAGACGAGCTCTTTTTGTTGTTGCTTCTTTTTTTTCTCGGGGGGGTGAGGGCCGGGTGGGTGGGAGGCTTTGTGTGGGGCTCCCCTCTTGTGTGTTGTTGGTTTTGTTGGAGGGGTGGGGCGGGGGGCTTTTTGTGGGGCTCCCCTCTTGCGCTTACTCCATTGAAAATTCAATGGTGACACGCGATCCCTTCCAGGGAAATTGATCTTCCAGGTACCCTTTCACAGATGCTATGTCTGTTGGAGGGCACCGCATGAAACCCAAACAGGGCTTCCCTGAGAGGGAACACCCCACAGTGGAATCCCAAAAACCACATTCCTCAGAGGAACCCGCTGCGCACCTGGAAGGCATGAGGGAGCTTGGCTTTTTGTCCTACTGCAATTTCAGGACGCCTGGGCTGCCATGAGCCTTGGCTCGCATCATGGTTTTTGTTTTGCCGAATTGCCAGCATGAGCTCCAAGCAAGCTAAGCAAACCGTTTCGGGTAGTTGATTGGGGAACTTGCGCCCCAATGCATGGCCGCCCATGGGTTTTGGGTAAGCCGCCTGAAGCCCAGGTTTTGATTCTGGCTTGCATGACTGAGGAGAAACGAAGCCGCACAACTGGGCTCAGATGCAGCGCGCAAGAGCTCAGAGTAAAAAGACTCACATGCCAGACGGGGTGTCCGTGTTTGGACTGCTCAATTCAAGTGCTGGTGTTTGTCTTTGGAGAAATCATGAGAAGCAAAACCTTTCACAGCTGAATGTGATCCGGTTCCTGTGTGGCAGGGGCAAATTCATATCCAGCTTGCTGCTTGCAACTCTGTGAGCTTCAGATGGTGCACTCAAAACGAATCGTCGATTCTTTTTGTTGGAGGATACCTCTTCGGAGTTGCAGGGAAACGGCACCAGTCGGGTCCGCCCTTGGAGACAATCGCGTGCAACGTGCAACCACAGAGTGGAACCTGAACATGCTAGCATGGCTCGGCTCATTTTGGCCGACTTCCCTTGCAGGGGATTTGTTTGAGGTTTTCCTCTCTTCAAGGGGCTTGTGTGCCCTTGGGGACACACAAGTGAACCCCCAAAGACCCAAAACTTGCTTCCAACTTGGGGACACAAAACTGAGCCCAACCCAAAACCGGACATCCCAAGCGCAGTCCGCAGGAGATCTTTTCGGACGAATTGGAGGCAGGCGCCGGTATTTCATGACGGCGTGGAGGGAAGGTCTTTTTTGGGGGAAAGATGAGGGAACCCGTTGTTGCATATTGTTTGCCAAAGAACTTGACCTCAACGCGGCCGTATGTTCGTTGTATTTCTTCTTCACCTGTTTCTCTCTCTCTCTCTTCCCAGTGGTCAATTGGCACTAGGTTTATCCCTCGCTTGAGTTGCTAGACATGGTCCTGGCCCCAAGGAGGGGTGAGTATGGTGAGTGGGGGGCGGCAGCTTGAGGCAGACTATGGCGCCGAGCGGCAGAGGCCTGGATGGAGCGGCTCACTTGAGACTTTTGCCCTCCCTACATGTCCCCCCGTTCCTGGAAAGGCCACTCTGTTGCCCAAGGGCTCCCCTTGAAAAACTCAACCAACCAAAAAAAGGGTGCCCCATGCGTGCTACAACACGCGACCACGTTTTGCAAAAAGGGCGGTGCAGGACATCACAGGGTTGACCCCATATAAATCAACCCTAGTTTACTTAGGGGGTGCTCCCCTCCAATAGTGATGATGGCCCACTAAAGCCAGGGAAAAACACCCCCCCATATTCATGAACAGGGGTTTATTAACAGGAGTTGTTTTTTTTAGGCTTTGTTTTTTGGCTTCTTGGCTTCTTGGCTTCTCGGCTTCTTGGCTTTTCGGCTTCTGAAATAAACCCGCACCATTTTTAGTATGGGGTCAACATGATGCTTTTGCTATGACACCCATTGGTTGATGGCTGGGTGAATTTCCACCACTTGCGGCTTGGTTTTCGTGCAAGCCATTGCAAACCAGCCAACCGGAGAGCCAAAGGCTGGCCATGACTTCATGGATGTATGGTTTCCGCTACCCATATATATATATATATACTATGTCAGATTATATCATGTCAGAGTATATTGTGTTATTGTATTGTATGATATTATAGCTTGTTTCATTGTGTTGTGTGTGCGTGTTATCTTATATTACATTGCATTATCTTATATTGTAATGTATTATATCATATTTTGTTTCATGTATACATACTACATACTACACATACTATATACATAAATGTAACCCTTAGGGGGGGAACATGGCGTTTTACTACGTATATATGTTTGTACACAAACACACACACACACACGCAGAGATATACGTAGGCACTGTTTCCCTCGTTTCCATCTTTCAATCGCGCCAGTGCCTGGGGCTGGGGTGCCGGGAGACCCAGCTCTCTGAAAAGCCGAGCCCCTTTGAGTAGCAGTGCTGGTGCTCAGTAGGGAATGACCCAGGGTTTTGGAAATGAACCTGGGGATTCCCTGAAAGGAATCCACAGGGGATGGTTTATAGGTGTCATTCTCTTCTGAGAACCAGAAAGTTTCAGGGGACCCGTATTTGGAGAACTTCCCACATGATCCTAGGGTGATATGAAACAGAATCTGAACATCTGACTTTTCCGTGGGGTTGGGCCAAGGCTCCCAGAACAGTATTCTCCAGTGGTGACCCGTGTTGTCCTTTTGGAGGGGTCTTCTCTTCATGGTGCTGAGCAAGACGCGACAACTAATTGCAAGCGGTGTCCCCCGTTTTCTCATGGCCACTGGTTGTACCAAGCTCGCCGATCGGGGTTCCTTTGGGCACTCTGGAAACAACCCCAAAGGCGCTCTTTTGCCGAATCCGTTTCTGGGACATGGCCTGACTCCGAGGGAATACAAAATCTCGGCGGGCCTGAAAGGGCTCCCCACAAGGTCTATGACACAGAAATCGGCAGGTATTGCAGTACGCCACCAACCGCTGTTAAGAAGTTTCTGAGGGTGCACCATTTTGGGAGACACCCATAATGTGGACATATATCATGTGATTGAGTGTACATGTGTATACTCACAATATATATATATATATACACATTAATACACCTGCGAAAGTAGCAAGGTGAGACGCACAAAATCCATCTACAATCCAGCACGTGCATGTTCTCAGCTGAGTGGAGGACTACCTCTTCTAGGGGTGCTCCGGCGATTCTCTTGACACAGGAGGTTGTTCGGCGGATTCTGCCAATGTTTAAGTAGGCTAATCAAAGATGTCCACAGACATGTGGACTGGATCCCAAAGCAGAACTATACGACTTCTCAGTCGCATTTTGACTTCAGCTACTTACAGGAGTACCTCAAAAGGCAGGTTCCACGCAACGGGGAGAGTTCGCATTTGCACTTGGGCGGCTTGCGCTTGCGACCTGCACGTCAGGACCAAGGCCAAGGCTCGACTTGCCAGACGGGGTGGGTGGGTTTCTTGGGGTTGGTCGCAAAATAGACTTACCCTCCCACCAATCAGCATAGAACCTGACACCAAGGTCCTTTCCAGGAAAATTTTCCTTTTACACCCCCGAACGTCAGGTTACATGCTAATTGGTGAGGGTAGTGCCCATGGCACTGGGGAGTCCTAGTTGGTGGATTGAAGCGGTGGCTGGGGGTTTGGGGATTGGGCTTTCTATTTGGGCCCATCAAGTTTCTCCCGGGGTGTCTTTAATTCCAGGCGAATTGTCGCCTTTCCATCAGGGAAGCTGACGATCGCATGGACCCCTGAAGAGTTCCAAGTATTAATCTTCGGAAGAATCCAGGATTCTTGCGGAATCGATAGGTTCCTCAAGGCTGGCATTTTTTAACAGCCTGAATGAGTTCATTGTGGGCTTACCGACTCGATCCTGGTCTGCAGGCCCTTCCCCTCCAACCACCCTGTTGAAAACGCCTCACGCGGACCTGGATCACATATATGTATATATATATACATACATATGTACATATATATATATATATGTATATATATGTAGTCCAGGAGTGGATAATTTCCGCCTTTTGCCGAAACTACAGAAATATCAGTCGATTCCAACCAACAATGCCCCTCCCTTCAAACAACGCCTCTAGGACGCGTGCCGGAAAACGCCTCCGCCAGTTTGTTGCATACAGCCAAACTGTCAAGATTCAGGAAAATCACCCCAGGGCAAAAATATGATGACCTTCCCAAGAAACAGAAAGCTTTCCACGAAATGGCGGGAAAAGTCAGACTTAGGAAGATCTAGTGAATATGATACAACATGAATGTATCTGTTGCACAAACATGGCAATCACATGAGCTTGTGCATACGTATTCTTCTGTGCCAGCCGTTTCCTTTCAGCGAGGCACTCTCTTGAACTGTGTGTTGCTTTGCGTGCCTCGTTGGCGTGGTGTTGCTCACGGCATCCCTTTTGTCGGAACTTCGCATCAGCAAAGGGCGGAAACGAACTGGGCCACCGGGCCTTGCCGGACGGTGGTATTGCGGTTGGCCGTGATTTTTCAGATGAAGGGACCTCATTCAGAACGATTGCTATTTAGGCTTGTGTTCAAGACGAAGTGACAATTACCAACACATACCAGGCATATTGTGAGCTGCACGATTGATTTATACAGTATTGGGGCATTCCTTGACACCGACAAGTTTTGGGGAACGGACAAGACGTTTGCCTTTGAACATGAGGACTGCTACCGTATGGCATGTGAATTGCAACCAAGTGAGCTCAAGCGCATATTTGCGAATTTGGATCAATACGCTTGAGAGAGGAATCCCCGAGTGATTGCAATGCAGGCCCTTGGTTGTGGGAAATGGAATTTCTTGAATCTTACTGAGTGCGTTGCAGGTATCAGAGATGTGCAGTATGTTTTGGGGTCTTTGGACAAAATCATGCCAAGGCCTCGAACCGCGTTCGCTGGATTCATTCACATTCCATTGTGAGCGTGGGCGTTAGCCGTGGGCCGAGAGGCTTCCGCAAGTGCGATCCGGCGATTGTATTCTTTGGGGATAATTTCCGGTAGATCCCCTGGCCGGAGTCCAGTTCGGCGACTGAACCAAGCCAGGAATCGCTTTCGGGGAAGCGACACCAGAAACACAGCCTGAGCGGGATCTAACATAGGTTCTTTGAGGGTCTGCCTTGAAGTTACCCATACCTCTATAGGGGTACCTCCCCATTCTTGGGTCCCTCTTTTCAGGAAACCATCAGAAACCCAGAAAAAAACCGCCGGTTTTTGAAAAGAACGATGGTTTCAAAGAATGGAAAAGGAATCAACGCTCCAGAATCCCCTTGGGCAAGGGGGTATGACAAGGCAGGGATTTGAAGCGCGCCTGACAGGCCAAGGAGCCCAGAGGCAAGATGAGTGCAATCGAGTGGGGAGTCACCAGAAATCGGTGCGGCGTCAAACCCACTTTGGTACCATTGGGGAAGCCTACCTGAGTTGGCAAGCTTGAAACATTTCTTGGCTGTCTTCATTGGAGTAAAGCCCCCCGATAGTTATGGCCAGTCAACTCAGTAGCTCAATGAATGTGTGTCCCAGATCTGGGAAGACTCTGAAGGGCTATAGTTGGAGAATAAATCAAGGCACTCAGTCCATGGAGGCAGGCGTCTGTGTGGGTGTTTCCCCGTGGTACTCGTGGACCCCGGGGAGAGATGCAGAGTCTCCAGAGTCAGGAAGGCTTCGGGGCGCGAGCACTTGCTGTCTGCCCTGAAGCTTCTGCAACAGGACCTACAGGCAGGGGTCGCATTCGAAGGGCGCGAGTGCAAGGCTGATGGACGATGACGTGTCCGGAAGAGTTTGGTCGAGAGGACAAAGACATACCCACTCCAAATGCCCGGAATGTGTGTTGCTGGGATGACATGTTAAACAACCTGGCGTCCCATGGTGAATGTTTTTTGCCTTTTTTTGGTCAGGGGTTGACATCCCCACATGGTAGTCTAACCGTGAACCGTCGGGTTGCGGCTGGACGATTCCAGCGTCGCCAGGATGAGGATTCCCCGCAAGTGGAGAGGTGTTGGCCTCAGCTCCATTTAGCACCAGCACCAGCGCCCGAGAGGCCCTGTTGGTCAGCACTGGCGGGGTTTGCGCGCGGTCTAGATTCGAGCCTTGGCCGAAAATGCCTTCGTACCCACAGGTGGCTGGGGGTTCCATGTTGGTCTGCGGGGAGAAACCACCAAGGCCATTTGGCCCATGGCGGCAGCCTTTTATGCACTTCTCAGAATAATGTTTGGGGGTCTCCCTTTCTGTGAGTCCATTCAAGTGACATCCTCAGATGACCCTCCCAATGATTGCTTAAAGGGAAGCCCCTGAAAGTAGTCTTGACAACACATCATTTCTGGTTGCCAGACAACGTCGGACCACCCAATCTTCCAACGTCCTCAAGGGGAAAACAAGTGGCTACCCATCAGAGAAGCCACAGGCTTGGGGCTTGGAAGGACGCCTTACTCCCCAGACCAACATGGAACCCCCCAACCAACGACTTTTAGCGGAACCTCCTTTTGGGACCCTCCCCCCCAGCCCACATTGTTTGGCATTTCACGTGAATCTGCACAGGAGTAGTGGATTCTATTTTGGGAACCAAACCCTTATGCCCTTTCGGGCCAAAACCTGCATGGGGTTGTTATCCCCTGTTTCGTCGTCCCAGTTGTTTGGATTGGTGGCTCTAGAGAGGTCAAATGTGAAGCCACCAATGCCACTTTTGGAACCCGCGAATGAATTGACCCGCGAGCTAATCCCTCCAAAAGTGAGGAATCTCCACTTAAAAGGTGGCACTCATCAACCAGGGCTCCAATATAGTCCAAAGCCACGAGTCCACGAGCAACCGGCACAAATGTTCATGCGACGAGGCTTGCGGCGCTCTGCCGCTCTTTGGCGCAGTTGCCACGCTTCGGGGATCCTTTTGCGCATCCATGTGACATGTCCGGCCTGAGTTGACGGGTTTTTTGTGGGGGGGGGGTTCTCAACTGGTCGACTACAAACGGGGCATCACAGTCAGCAATTGAACTTGGTTCCCTTAAATGTACCACTTGGGGGGTGACTCTTCTGGTACAATGAGACGAGTACTGGGGTAAATAGCACGTCTCTGTTGATTTTCCTGGAAAGGAAGTCAAAAGCTGATGAACCACCTGGTCTATGGTCAGCGTACCAAATTGCGATTTAGCTCATGCCGGTCTATTGCGGCTCATGGTCTGAGGCGTTTTGGTACGCACGGAAGCCTGTTGGCCATCCCAAAACGAAGCTCACTCCCTGTGGACGTTGAACTTGCAAAGATGTCACTTGGTTCTCGGGAATCGCCTTGTTTTATGCACCGGAAGGGAATTTCTAGCAAAAAAAACTGGGGGATGGGATGTAGAGGTTGCTGCCTCATTCCACAGGTATCGAACCGGCAAGTTCAGTGGCAAACGCCTTGGCAGGGCCTGCTAGACCCAGAGAAGCTGCGGCCTGAGGTTCGTTCCGTCGAAATTAGCAACAGTCTATGGTTGATCTTATAGGATACAGTCAAAAGAGCACCTTTACCAGTTGATTTACAGGATGCTCTTGTAAAGCATCTGATGTTCAGATGTATCCGTCAAGAAACTGTGACTTTGGCGAGACAGGAGGTCAAAATCTCTATCACAACAGCCGGGGGCGAAGTCTAAACTTCCCATGTCCTAGTGCGGAACCAAGTAATTTTGCCTGTGGCCCTGTGCTGAAGGTGCTGAACGGCTTTTCTCCCAGAACTTGGCAATGAGTGTCCCACTGCTTTCTGCGCTTCCTACGGGGCGCCAATGTTGGTTGTGCTTTCCTTAGACCATCCAAAGGCCCAAATCTCAGTTCACACCAACTGTGCTTTGTGCTTGCAGCACGACTGTCGCGTGTCGGGTGCGTGTTTGTTGGAGGACCCCCTTTGGCTGGTTCCAAAGGGAGTCAAAAAAAAAACATAGGCGAACCAGCAGTTTTGGAGAGACGCCAACATGTGGAAGACTATGTTTGCGCACGACGCTTGCCTGAGGAGCCTCAAGGATGGTTTGCGCTCCAGGCGCACAAACAGAAAGCTTGCGACAGAAAGCGTTTGGCCGCAGCTTAAAAGAAAGAACACCACAGTAACCTGCCCATATCTTGAGCTGTTCGGAGGAGTTCGTGAAAAAAAAGGTGGGATTTGCCTCGCTGAATCTGGGGATCAAAGGCTGTGAATGACGTTTGCTTCTTTGTGACGCAGGCAGGCATGGGGCGCTAGTGCAGGGCGCCCCAGTGTGCAATCCATGACTTGAAACTTCCGCACATGAAGCTGGTGGAACAAGTGGTTGACTCTTGCTGGAGACCTGTTTGACCCCTTTGTCAAAACAGTTTGGCACCCCAAGATGAGACCAGGTCCTTTTGACTTTTGCTGGAGACCTGTTTGACCCCTTTGTCAAAACAGTTTGGCACCCCAAGATGAGACTAGGTCCTTTTGGCTTTTGACCTTTTGGCATGTGATCGTTGTGGGTTCTTGGGGTCGCTTCGAGCCGAAGAGGTTCTCCAGATGTGCGCGTTCTAAGTGACATCGGGCGAGCCAATGTTCCCAGCGGGTAGCGTGGGGGTTGCTGAAAAAGTAGGGGACCCCTAAAAATGGTGTGTTGCCTGTTGGTGTCCGAAGTAGTGCAAAGGTGGGGGGGGTCCTCTGAAGGTCTTGCGCTGCTCGGATTTCGGGCGCCAAAAGCGCGTACATCAAGTATATACAAGATTTTACAAGGGTGTAAGCAATGCTTCTGGGAGAGCATAGTGGCCCAACCGGACAACAGTACGCCAGACAGTTATTTCATGCCAGTGTGGGGATGGCTTGAAGCAATCCAAGTATTTGTTATTTTGGGAAGGCGCTTCAACTCCTGGCGCAATCAAGCCGGATTGATTGAACTGCAGCATTTGGCTTTCGGCATTCCCGTCCACCCCAAACTCAGTTCCTCGACTCTATGGAGAGTTGGAAGCCCCGGCAAGAGGGGCCTTTGGGCAGATCCTTGGAGGCTCTTTGCCTCGAGGTGCCCAAAGGTTTGCCGAGTGGCAGCATCCGCTGGGAACCACTCCGGCCAGAGGTTCGGCGCCCCAAGGAACGCGGAGAAGTGGAAAGGGAGAAGCCGGGCCCGGAAGAATGAGAGGCAAATCTCGACACCAGAGATTGCTCTGTGTAGTCTTTGCAAGCTGATATGGACATGGGTCAAAATCCTGTACCCCCAGTGAACATCCCAATCCCCACTAAAATAGACTAAAATTGGTGGTGCACCTACCCCAAAATGCTACCATTGGTTTTGACCCACAGCCATATCTTGGCAGTGGACACTGTTTGAACAGCTTCTGATTGTTTACCCCGGGGGCACTTGCCCTTGTGACCTAGTTCTATCGCGGGTGACGATCATGGGACTCCCATGCGGAGATTCACTATTCTCAGCTACACCGTCAGGGTGTTGCATCAAGTTGGCGCTGCATCAAGTTTTACGCAGTTGCTGCGGAGGGAGTGTTGACTAAGATTGAAATGGAAGCCACATGGAACCAACACAGTTCGGACCCCATGCAAATACAGATACTCCTCATCGGCAGCGGTTGCCTGTTTCAGTTTCTTGTACAGATGTTTTGTAGAGAGATCCGGTCTTTTGCTCCTGTCGCGATAGTCCCTCTTGCTGGCGTTGGCGCTGTTTGTTTGCAAGGCAAGATGGGTTCGGACGGAGTTTCCCACAGCCGGATGTAGTCGCTATACCCGCTATACCGTAGCTGTGCATGGAAAAGGCGCGTGCCGACTTTGCCGACTGGCGAGATACTTGCCACGCTTGTGGTACTTGTGGCCGGTCTGTTGACCGAATTGCCGACACCTGATAGAAACAAAAGGCTTTCCTATTGGACCCACAAAGGCTTACCCTCCTAACATGCTCCTAACAATGGGTCACTTGAAGAGGAAACCAATCTTCCAGGGACTCTGTCCATGGGCGGACAGGTAGACATGTTGCTCAGGAAAGAGAAACCCAGGGTTTATTCTCAAGTATTTCCCAAACATCCTAGCTGCTGTACGCAAAGAGCTGCTCGTAGGAACGAGATGGTTTGCCCCTGATACCTTTGCTGTCCCCCTCCCACTTGTCTCTCGCTGAATTAGCACCTGGTGATGCTTGGTGAATCTTGTGACCTTTTAACGGCTTGTTTGCATTCTTGTCTCCCCACTTGTCAGCCTGCTTGTGCTGGGACTCGAACCTTGTCACGGCTTGTCCCCGACTTGTCCCGCTTGTTTCCCGCGTGTCCCTGCTTGTCTTGGTTGCGATTGGTGACTCGGACGTTGTCAGAGCTTGTCTCTGCGTTGTCTCCCTGCTTGTGCTTGCTGACTCCCTTGTCGTGGCTTGTCTCCCTCTTTGTCTCGGACCCTGTCCCGGCTTGTCTCCCGGCTTGTCTCCCCACCTGTCTCCCTGCGTGCGCTTGCTGACTCTGACCTTGTCACTTCTTGTCTCCAAACGTTTCTCCCCACTCGGATCCCTGCTTGTGCCCTTGCTTGTGCTTTACGACTTGGACACCTTGAGTTCTTGACACTTGCTTGCTTTTTAGGGTATTTCATAACATGCAAGATGAAGCCATAGGTGTCCTTTTTGGTTGTTTTGGTAGAAACATAGATGGCTGTGGTTTACCTGCTGGTTTAATCATCTACCAGGGCCATCTATTTGTCCTGAAAGGACACCTATGGATGAAGCCGTGACGACACAGGACAACAGTTGCTTGCCCAATCGGTTGTTCCACGTTCTTTGCGCCCCATTCATGCGAAGCAACGGCTTGGCAGCTTGACTTGGCAGCTTGATTTGGCAGGCATCGTCTCGGTGGGCAGTTTGTGGTCCAATTGAAACGGGCTGTGCACAATTGCTGTTTGGGCTCGATGGTTGACTCACTCCCTGAGTTCATGGACTTTAGATGACTTGAGTCACTTTTTGCGAAAGCCATGTTGGGAAGGCCACTTTTTTGGGAAGGCCATGTTTTTTGGGAAGGCCATGTTGAGTTCATGTTTTGGTAAGGCCATGTTCGGACCTCGTTTTGGCCCATCAGCTCCACGGTTGAAGGTTTTTGTTGCTGGGCCGAGGCCCTGAATGCCGCAGGCCTGCAGATCGGGGTTCGAAAAAGCTAAGCCAAGTGGGGCGACCGTTTTTAATTTGGCGGTTGCCTTTCAACATCCAAAGGCCAAGTTTGGCTGTGGGTCACAAGCCGGGAAACCGCTGCTGAACATCCAAATGGGTGTGGCTCAAAATTAAACGATCGGAGGGGCAAACCGCAGGTTTTGGTCCATGTTTCCACTTACCAGGGCAACCCATTTTGGTACCGGTTTTTTGAGCCACAGCCAAATAGGTGGCAAATGGATGTGCCCCATTGCTATGTGAGGAAATCTGAAAGAGGGTTCAGCAGTTTGCTTGCGTGTCAACTGTGGCTTGTGAACTGATGACGGGGAAGCAACAGAGAAGATTTGCCGTCACTTGCTGCTGTGGGCAGGACGGCTGGTAGGCCCCAGAAATTCCTCATGAGAACCCCGGGATGAACGTTGCGGGCGTGCGCGAAACCGACGGCTCAGCTTTCAAGCTCGTGCCGTGCGCATACTCCTCGTCCTCTCCCCGTTGGGAGATGTTCGCTTCACCTTTGCTGCACCGTCCAGGTACAGAAAAGGACTCGCGGTGCCGGTCTTAGCACTTGGGCTAAGGAATGTGTGCTTTAGATCCTTTCATTTAAATATCGCCTTGAAGGGCGGTCCAAAGAAAGGTCCATTTTGGATCCTCACACTTCAGGACTGCTACAAGGCGGCTGCTTCGCGGTGATTGCCTTGTGAATTGGCGCTCATGGCCTGGGATGGTGAATTGGAAGCTGTGGCTCATTGACGCGGGTTAAAACCAATGGTGCATGGTACCATTTTGGGGTTTTCGGTGCACCTCCCATCTTAGAACCCATTTTAGTGGGGATTGGTATGTTCGCTGGGGGTATGGGGTTTTAACCCATGGCTATATATGCATGTATTTTGTCATGTCGACACCTTGAACCACTGCGCCTGCGTAGATGTAGCGTAGCCATGACCAAACCCCGCGAGCCATGCCCCTGAGTCATGCTGTACCCTTTCCAACCGCCCTACGAGGGTACCTCAAATTCGCAGGCACGGGTGCTATTTTATTATATATATACACATGTGAGTCGTACCCCACATGGTTGCATGTGTAAATCTAGCTATAAAACTGACAAATGGCTGAAGGACCCTTCACTAATGTTTTGCCTGATAGATTCTGCGGCATTTGGCTGTAGGTCGAGTTCAGACCGTGACGCCTTGCAGTCGGTGCTGAACATGTTGCAGAGAAACGTGGAGGTCCGGTGCGTTTGCACATGCTCTCCCCCAACACACCTTTGACCGGTTGGCTTGCTAGGGCAGGCTGAACTGCACTCAGTTTGAGTTTCTCAGGGCATGGGAGGTTGCCGTCTACCTTGAATTGGGGAGGGAAATTGGGGCACTTACTAGCTTTTTAATTAAACACGAAAGGCCGGTATTGCCGCATGTCCTTCAAGGCAACCACGTATTTTGACATCTCATGTGTGTCGCTTGATTGACTATGTGGTGGGAATGGTGACACCCAGCTAAGAACATATCGCTAGGTTGGCGGCGATAACAGCGAGTCGATGCAGATGCGGTGGTCTGAGTTGCGTACAGCAGCAGTTGGGTTTGCATAGCAACTTGCGGCCGTGAACCAAATATATTTACTGTACTAAGAAATCAGCTGCCTTAGAAACTACAGGACGGTAGCCAAATGCCCGTCAAGCACCAGATTAGATGCCTTGTTGACTTCATGTAAATTGTCCCGTAGGTTCTGAGATTTGATGACTTGCAGCAATAGACTGCAAGTGACTCCGACGGCAAGAGGAAGCTTCGTCCGAAGTTCGTCCTTAGGCTGGCCGCGATTTGCAGCAAGCTTGACAACCTGACATGGTTGATGACGAGTTTCGGCCGGCAAACAGTTGCCAGACTCCCAGGGCCGAGGGCCATCAAGGTCTGAGCCACAATCGAAACCCGGGTAAACAAGAATGAGGGACATTCCCGGCCACGGTGCAGCAAATTGACCGCCCTTTCAATTGCTGATGTCTTTTTTTGGAAGACAACTTTGAGTCGCCAGGTTTTAAGTGCGATCTTTGGCCCTTGCCATCCAGTTTGAAGGCAAAACAGGCAGACAGCAACGGGGATGATGGTTTCGAAGATTCGAGATATTCTCCGATGCATGGAATGAGGATCCCCTTCGTGACTTGTTTCAATGCTGACTTATTTGCCATAGTGATGATTCACGCCCTCCAAGCAACTCGTCGAAGACTGCAAGCAAGCCGGGGCAGCCATTGCATTCGAGGACGATAAGAATAGCTCGGAACCCGTTTTACAGAATCCATTCAGCCGAATTGGTCACCCAAAACGGGATGCCAGGGACTGAGCACAGAGCCAGGGCCTTAGCGAGGGGAAGAGCAAACGGTTTCGGCAGATGCGAGCCCTTTGATTCATTCCGTTGATTCACAGCCTGGCTGGGGTGCAACCCAATTTAGAAGGAACGAATGCCACTGTGGGCGGGGACTTAATCCGCGACAGTAGATGCCAAGTGGGGTGCAACCCAATGTAGAAGGAACGAACGCCACTATTGGCGGGACTTTATCCGTGACACTAGATGCCAAGTGGGGTGCAACCCAATTTAGAAGGAACGAACGCCACTTATTGGCGGGGACTTAATTCGTGACAGTCACTAGATGCCAAGTGGGGTGCAACCTAATTTGGAAGGAACGAACGATACTGTTGGCGGGGACTTAATCCGTGACACTAGGTGCCAAGTGGGGTGCAACCCAATGTAGAAGGAACGAACGCGCCACTGTTGGCGGGGACTTAATCCGTGACACTAGATGCCAAGGACAATCTTAGAGCCAACGGATGGTCAGTTGGATGACTTGGAGGATGAGCGGATCAAAAATAGCCGATGTAAGGGACAATAAGATCCAGAGCACGATGCAATACTTGTTGTTCGTCATGTTCCAACAACTGAATTGAGCTGGGTGCTAAATAGCCATAGTGGTTGATTTGCCAAAGAGCATGTTGTTGTTTATTGCCCAGGCACCCTAATTCTATTTGACAGCTGATGACTCAAGTAAGACTGCCTCGGTGTTTGCAACTTGAGTCAATTATGCGCCTGTTAATTACTGACTAGAGACACAATTACATGATTGAACAAATACATATTCAACGAAACGGAAGGAGGGTTAGCTGTACTTGGGGATCAGGCGACCTCACAAAAAGACCCTTGGATACTTAGTAGGCTACAACTATGACTGTGGTTTTTATGCAACCCCTGTTGTCCCACTTACAGCCATGCCGACACCCTTCTCAGTAAGTAGGTTGAACATCCAATTGAGACGGCCCAACGTTTTGAGCGGATTCTCACTATCGCAACTCGTCGCGTAGTTGTCCAAGGAGGGGCGTTGATGATTCCCCGCTTCCAGAGGAGGAGGGGGCATGGGCGGTGCTCTTTACCTTTCTTTGCATCCGTTTTGAGGCTGTCGAGCAACAAACTGTTCAGACTTTCAGACACCCAATGCCTATCAAATGGTTTGTTCAGTGACCTTCTGGGGGCTAATGACTTGGGCCATTTGACTGCCATCTAGTGATTGAGACCAACGTCTGACCCGGGCGCAGGTAGTCATACTTACTGGTCAGTTTCGCAGACTGCTCCTGACCTGCGCAAGAGAAATCCGAAATTCATGTTGCTGGCTTTTGGCGTTCATCTAGATTCCGAGCGTGTTCAAGCATCACAAACATCGCCGATTGCGTATGATTGGAAGTTTAGCCACTGGCAACGCGACCTTCCGTGAAGCGGCGTAACTTTCTGAAAGTGCAATGCTTGCAAGCCATACTGGTAGGATGGTGATCAAGTCCCGCTGGTACGCATTTCAGAACATAGGAAGCACCAGGTTATCTTATCTTTGGCATCCTGTGCATTGATACGCCTCTGTCAGCCAAGACTACTGACTGTAGCTTTTCCTGAAATTATTTTGCCTTCAGCCACGCAGGTGAATCAAGATTTACGCTTCATGTGATTTGGGGATGTTCACTTATTGTTGTGAATGTTGATAGGGCGTCCAAGTATATGGATTGAACCCTATAACAGTGGCTCAATTCAACTTATCCGTCTTTTCCCTTTTTAGACATCCAGGACGGGTTTCAACGATAGGTTGGATCCTAAGAGAAACGGGCAAAGCTCTTTTTGCCCAGGTGCAGCGGCGAGCGGCCCGCTTGGAGGCACCCGATCTTGATTCTCGTTTTGGACGCTGGGCTCATTTGGGCATACGTCAAAATGGATTTGAATGCCCCGAGGCGAAAAGAGCGGTTTTTCCTCTCTTTTTTTGCACCCCAAGTTGAACAGGATGGCCTCGAAAAGAGGTACACCCACCCGCCTTTGAATGTGGTCCAAAATGTGGTCCATAACTTTGAGCCCCCTGCGTCACACACGGCTAAGTAGACACAGGGAGTTTCCTCTACGAATCTTGCCGGCTCCTGGCCGTTTGTCCGGGACCGTGAGTCAATGAATGACTTGCCCTTTTGGGGCCAATTCGGAATGTCTTGGTGGCTGTTGTACGACTAAACCAAGTCTAGTTGATGAAACAGACGCAAGTAAACAAAAACAACACTGGTTTTCGGGGACAGCTGAATGGCCGGCCACGTGTTTTGTTCTTGGCAAGCCCACGTGGGCATTTTTGTTGGAGAGCCCATGAAACCAAAACGCAGCACAACATGTCAACGGAGCCGGGTTAAAGGGCCCCCCAGGAGCTAGCGTCAGTTTTGAACTCCACGAAAGTGCTTTGTCCGATTCGACTGCCAAGTTACTGCTTTGAATTGCATGCTGGGCCAGATTCGGGAAGGAGTCTTCGCTATTCGCTGGATCTGAGAGCATCCAACAGTTCTGCCTGGTTACCTCTCAATCAAATGCATGAACTGATTGCACAGTACGATTCTGCAGTAGAACAGTAGAACATCCAAAGTTGTCAAAACCGATGTTTAGCGCTGCAATGTTGCTGCTACAAAGAATTGTGATAGCGAATATATATATATATATTATGAACACATATGAACACCATAATGATCA
>CAUJNA010000613.1:1088563-1186063 GCA_963377175.1 Effrenium voratum | reverse complement strand
TTGACTGCCAGTCGGCTGGGCAAAAAACTGGGCGTCTGTGCTCAGAGCGGTTTGTTAATCATGTGCCGACCTTCTTGTTGGTTTTTTGGTTTGTTGTTGGGATATTACTCATGCGAATTTTATGGTTGGCGATCACATGTTTGGATTGTGTATTTGTCGTTTGTTCATGTGACTTCACCTTTCTGCATGGGACCTCTGAATTCGGGCAGGAGTTTGGTTCAGGGGGTCCACTAGATGTCACAATTGGCAGCACTACAATCGAAGGAACCAAGGAGCATTTAGGTTCTGCAAGGTCAATGTGGCATCGATGACGACTTTGTCATGGACAGATTTAGTTGGAACAAATGCCAAGCTGAGCAATAGTGCGGGCGAGTCTCAGAAAAACTAAAACTGGTCTTCCGTCGTCAGTCCTTGGGCCGGGACGAATTGTTTGTTCATGTTAAACTCTGATTATCAATAGCCAGGATGGTTCCTTTTCAATTTCTTCCAGGGGAACTCCCGCAACCAGCTGCAGGTGAATCAGAAGTCAATCTTCCCAAGTATACTGATTGCCCGAAACACTCGGCAGGCGCCGGCCGGGGGATTTGGATGAAGCCACACTGATCGGCCTCATCGAGAAGAAGAACAAGGCACTGAGGCAACTCGCTGCGCCTCGGCGAAGCTAGGAGCCGCACAACAGGCTTTGATACGCTTGAATTCCCGAAATAGCGTAAGTAAACCAACCCACAAAAAGGGAAAGTACTGGCTTTGGGACCCTACTTGCAATTGAATTGGAAGATTGAGCAGGAGTGCCAGGGACGAGAGGCGCTCAGACACTTCCTGGCGACTTCCTGCCAGCATTTTGACTGGTTAAGGCCTCACGCAGGGCTTTGTTGGGGATGGGCAAGCGTTGTTTTGCCAGTCCTGCGTTGGTAGGATTTGCTCACAACCAATCCTCAATCCTTCAGAACTTCAGGCCTTTGCCAGATGGTGGTGGTCTCGTTTGCTGTAGCGGTGCCCCGCACACCCACACACCCACACACCCACGCACACACACACACACCCACGCACGCACGCACCCACCCACCCACCCGCCCACGCACCCGCGCACCCACGCACCCCGCGCACCCCGCGCACCCCGCGCACCCCGCGCACCCCGCGCACCCCGCGCCCCCACGCCCCCACGCACGCAGGCACGCACCCACGCACCCACGCACCCACGCACCCACGCACCCAACGCACCCCACGCACCCCACGCACCCCATGCACCCCACGCACCCCACGCACCCCACGCACCCCACGCACCCCACGCACCCCACGCACCCCATGCACCCGCGCACCCACGCGCCCACGCACCCCCGCCCGCCCGCCCGCCCACCCGGGACGCACGCACGCACGCACGCACGCACGCCCGCACGCCCGCACGCCCCCGCCCGCCCGCCCACCCGCACCCGACGCACGCACGCACGCACGCACGCACGCAGCCGCACGCCCGCACAGCGCTCGCACGCCGCGCGCACGTCACGCACGCACGCACACGCACACGCACACACCCACCTACCCACGTACGCACGCACGCACGCACGCACGCACGCCGCCGCCCGCTCGCTTCTTCGCTTCTTCGCTTTCGCTTTCGCTTTCTGCTTGGCTTCACGTTTCATATTATACACACATATATATACAAGATAAGATTTAAGACGCCAAGATAAGATACGCAGACGCTGAGACGTTGCAGACGCGTGATGCTAAGATGCTGCGTACGCGCAACGCGCACAATGCGCACAATGCGCACAACTACACGCATACGTACACGCATAATACCCACACACACACACACACACACACACTAACAGAATACCCACACACATACGGATACGCATACGCATACGCATACGTATACGCATACGCATACGCGTACACACACACACACACACATTCAGATGCCCAGATTTCAGATACGCAGATACAGATGCCACAGATGCTTTTTACACACACATACACACACACACACACCCACACACACATAATAATAGTGTATATACTACAGCACAAACTATCATACTACACTATACCATACTACACTACACTACACGACACCGTACCGTACCGTACCGTGACACGCACACGCACACGCATACGCACAATGCATACGCACGCAGACGCAGACGCTAAGAGACGCCAGACGCAAGACGCCAGACGCTAAGACGCAGACGCAGATGCGAGACGCGTACGCGTACACACACACACACACACACACACACACACACACACATACACACACACACACACACGTACGTACACACACACACGTACACACACACACACCACGCATGATGCACACACACACACACACATACACACATACACATACACACACACACACACACACACACACACACACACGCTTTACACACACACATCACTTCTATACACACACACGATGATGTGATGACCCATTTCCATTTCATTTACGCATTTCATTTACTTCATTTACTTGGCATTTACGCATTTACGCATTTACGCATTTACTTCCATTTGGGCATTTACGATTTACGCATTTTACGTGACGATGACGATGACGTATTTGTTTCATTTACTTCATTTGGTATTTACAGACGATGCTGTGACGACAGACGCATTTATTTATTTATTTATTTATCGGTATCGATGACGATGACGATGATTTACGTGTGACGACAGACGACAAGATTTGCGCTTTCAGTGTATTTATTTACGTGACGACAAGACGATGTGACGACATAATGATGACGATGCTTATTGCCTACCATATTATCCGCACGCGACGCTATTTATCGACGACGAGGCGAATACGCCACATGTGACACGCTTCTTCTACTCTTATGCGCTTCATCAAGACCACGCACGCTAAGGCGGTAAACTATAACCCACATGCACACACACACGATGCATGACGATTGATGCATGTTGCACAAAGTGTAATACTGATACGACACACACACACATACACGACGCTGTGACACACACAGATACCATACAGACATATATATATATATACTGTCTTCCAAATACGTGTAAAACATTGTTGCTGAGCCAAAAGATTATGTCTTTTGACCCAACGGCGATTATTTTCGCCTGCCGGCAGTTTTCAGTGTTCGCACACTCTAGCATGAATCCAAATTGCAAACGGTGTAATTTGCCGTCAAAACGGCGTAATTTGCCGGCGAAACGGCGCCTTTTTTTGCCTGGATCCGAGCTGGACTCACTGCGAGCGCTTTTTCTCTGAAAGGGCGTTTTTCTCAGCAACCGGCGAAAATTATTGCTGTTTTGGGAAACGGCGTTAATTTTACATGTCGGAAGGTCCAGGTATATAGAGCCGCAAACACCCACACGCGCACGCATACACGCAAGCAAAAAGGCAAGCTCTGACATACGCACATTCACAGACACGCAAAAGGACGCGCACGAGCACACACACACAAACACACACCCACACACACACACACATTCACCCGCGCCCACGCCCACGCCCACGCCCCACGCACGCGCGCTCGCATGCGTGCATGGAAACATGCACACATGCACACACGCTTAGTTCCACAGATGCGCAGATGTACAGTTGCACACGCGCACACACACACATGCACACACATACACATAGCTGCACACACGCACACCTACACACGCACGCACGCACGCACGCACGCACGCACGCACGCACGCACGCACGCACTCACGCGCACTCACGCACACGCACGCACGCACGCACGCACGCACGCACCCACACACACACACACACACCCGCGCGCACGCACGCACGCACGCACGCACGCACACGCACCCACGCACCCACGCACCCACGCACGCACCCACCCAGGCACGCACGCACGCACCCACCCACGCAGGCACGCATGCACGCACGCACGCACGCACGCACCCACACACACACACACGCACGGCACACGGCACACGGCACCCGGCAATCGGCACACGGCGCACGGCGCACGGCACGGCACACACGGACACACGGCAAACGCACACACGGCACACACGGCACACGGCACACGCACACGCACGTATTACACAGATGCACACGCGCACATGATACGTACGTACACACACGCACACACACACACACACACACACACGCACACGCACACACGCGCACACGCGCACACACGCACACACGCGCACACACGACACACACGCGCACACACACACACACACACACACACACACACACACACACACACACACACACACACACACACACACACACACACACACACACACACACACACACACACACACACACACACACACACACACACACACACACACACACACGCACACACACACACGCACACACACACACACACACACACACACACACATACAACGCGCGCACGCACGCACGCACGCACGCACACACACACACAGACACAGGCACCCACCTAAAACCACTGCATACACAGGCACCCAGCGAATTACAGGCACCCCACACGCAGAAACAGACAGTGTGACAGACAGAGACGGAGACAGAGACAGAGACAAAGACAGAGACAGAGACAGAGACAGAGACAGAGACAGGCAGGCAGACAGCCAGACAGAGACAGACAGACAGACAGACGGCAGGCAGGCAGGCAGGCAGGCAGAGACACACAGAGACACATAGATATAAGGACAGACAAACAGACACAGACAGAGAGACAGAGACACGCAGACACACAGGACACACAGAGACATTCAGAGACACAGAAATAGGCAGACACAAACACACATATAGACAGACAGAGACATGCAGGTAGACGGACAGAGAGACACACACAGAGACACACAGAGACACATAATATATACAGGCAGGCAGGCAGACAGACGAACGGACAGACAGAGATAGACACATACACACATACACACATATACACACAGAAAAATGCATATATGTTATTTGTGTGAACAAACAACCCTTTCGGTGCTTGCCAGGGACTGCACCAAGCCCTTTAGGAAAGGGGGTGACGGAAATAACACAGCCTGTGCCAAGGAGGCCGCCAACGGCAGGCTGGAGGACGAAGCGTGGCGAGCAGTCTACGACGCCTGGCGCGGGCAGATTTCCGGTGGCCTGGAGCAGCTATTGGCAGTGGACATCTCTGGTGCTGGCAGCCCCACACATGGGAACGAGGTGTCTTTGCCAGACCCGAAGAACCTTTTTGCTCTTTGGTTTTGGCCAAGTTGCCACTTGTTTCGCCCATGTCTGGTTTTTGCCCGTGTCCGTCATGTTCCTGTGAAGCAGTCAATGTGTTGTGGTCAAGTCCAGGTGTCAGCGAACTCTTCCGCAGCCTTAGAGGCGCGTGGACGCCGCTCGGATGGAAAGGCTTCTTGAGCTTGGCCAAGATGCTTTGAGCCCTGCAACTGAAGTCGAAGAGAAGCTCCGGATTAATTAGTATCGCTGGTTCTCAGTAGAGTATGACGGAATGACCCCTATGCACCATCCTTTGCTGTTTTCCTCTAAGTAAATCCCCAGGTTCATTCCCAAAACCCCTTGCCCTTGATTCCCTATCGAGAGCCAGCAAGGATTCCGGAGGTCTGCCAATCGTGGTTCCGCTTGTTGTACAGACCTGATCTACTTTGGGGTGCTTTGACTATAGCACCATTAATAAATCTGCAATTCTCCCTTCGGTACTGGCACTTTGGGGCCAACGGACGGGCCGACGGGCGTGTGGGGCGTGTGAACGGAGAACGGCCGCTTCTCACTTTGGGGATGGAAACCCTCTCAGACCAACAATATGTCTTCGCGCACTTGCTCTCTATGCTGCCTTGCCCAAAAACGACATATTGTTGACCCAGCTTGCTATCTCAGATCGACCCACATCTTCCAATCTCTCAGCATGGTGTGCCTTGCCAAAGGCCAAAGGTCGCACAGAAAAGGAATTCGCGAGAAGCAAGCGGTTGGAGTTGTCCCCAATTGTCCAGCTGGTTGTTCTACCGCTCTCCTTTGGCTTTGGATTGACTCTCCATGTTAAGTACTTTTTAGCCCACAGCAAATCGACCTCACCTTCTGTGGCAACCATAGGTGCAGATGTTTGGCCTTTAAACTCATTCGACATTGGTTTGGGTACCTGGCCGCTTCTGTTTGTGTATACAAACAAATACACATGCATACATGACTATATATATATATATATATACACGTGAGTATTACATATATATATATATATACACATGGATGGGTTATACATCCAGTAAACTGCAGTTAGCAGGTTGATACCCCAAGCATTGTTTGGTCGGTCGGCCATTGATGATCAGTGGAGACGCCCCCCCCCCCCCTCCCCGCCGCGGGTCGCGCCGCTCTCCGAGGCCTCGCTGGGTTGGAGGAGGAATGTGAGCGCCGCCGGCTTCAGGCGGGCGTCGCTTTCCGCAGCGAGCAGCGGGTTGGGCGCAGAAGCGGCGGAATGGGCGGAATTGGCGCGGGGACGGGTACCCTTCCTCCCACGAACAGAAGGCATTTGTGGGAGGCTCCCCGAAAGATCAATGGACCCTCCTCAATGGAGCCTCTGTCAGGTGTCCTGGTGGTGGGACGGAGTGTATCAGTATTTCTGGGATCTTGATGGAAAGTGGTTCACAGAAGGCTCGTCTATAGAACAGAGTCATTTTGTGGGGCAGCTAATCAGTCTGATTCCGCAAGAAAAATGGGACCTGCAAAAACTGGCAGGCAAGAGGCTGAGCGCAATCCTTTAACTTCTGTACAGCTGCCCAGGTTCAACCAACACGCTGAAAAAGGAAACTGCCAGGTTTCCTTTTACATCCATGTTTCCCCTCTCAAAACCAGGCAATGGGAGCCGACCGGTGTTTAAAAGCTGGAGGTTCCTTGGGAAACCCGCTCTTTCTGAGAAACCTTGCGCTACATGAGGTGTGGGCGCCGGAACACGCGGGACTCGCAGCATTTCAACCCAAACGTTGCCCATCGCGGGTTCGGGGCCGGGACCGGCGCTCGTCTCCACAGATTCTGACCGTGGCTCACATGCCGAGCTTTGCATCAGAGATAACGCTGTGTTGGGAGCATCATACACATGCCCCACTCACTTACAGAAGCTGGCTGGGGGTGTAAGACATGGTTTCTCTCAAAGGAACCTGCTATAACCTACTAGTTGGCTTCCACGATAGTTGGTCGGAAGGTACTGGCTATGAAACCCTTTTCCCGCAAATTGCACGAGGAGTCCAAATCATCAAATCTGCAGTCAAGTCGGATTAGTAAGGCAGAATTCAGGCAATTCATGCCGCATTGCAAGCGTTGACCTGCACAAGCTGGCATTGTTTTCCATGGCTTGCTGCAATGATTGACAATGTTTGACAAAACCGCAAGAGACCAGGCAATGGGGGTTTACCCCTCTTGGTTTCCCTGTAGACCGACCTTAAAAGGGCACTATTGGAAAACACGTCCACACGCACACACACATGCTGAAGCCCGCTCACACACACAGAGCACATACACACACACACAGAGCACATACACACACACACAGACACAGAGTGACACACACACACACATGTCAACCAGGCCAAGCGAGGGAATGTTGGAGCCTAAGTTCGACATGTTGGTTGCCAGGTTCAGCGCAGTGGTCCATTTGATCAGCGCCGACAGGCCTGTTGGCCATTTTAAGGATGGACTTCCACAACTTGGTTTGATAGGGAGTGATAACGAGGCCTGTATAAACCACTACAACTATCCTTTGAACCCAAAGTGACAGTGTGTTGAGTGATCATTGCAAGCACTCTGCATGTGCATTGCCAGGGTTTGTGACATGTTTTTGGACTGAGGGCTGGATGGGCTCGTCCAGTTCTCAGGGTCGAGTGACGCATTCGCCTGTTTATCCTGAAAACCTGGGCAAGTCAAGAGGACAGTGCCCTTTCCGTAGACAGATGCAGCGCAAACCATCCTTTCTATTCTTTACGTTGACATGCGTTTGGGCAAGCCACTGAATACTAGGCGTGTCTTATGACTCATTTGCTCTCAGGAATGTGCAGCTGGATGCCGATCAGGTGCGGCAAGCTGCTCTTAAGGAAAGGTTAGGTGAGGGCCAATATGTCTTTGTCAGTGGATGTGTAGCAGCGGCTTGCTTTCAGATCAGACTTCTTGTGAGCAACTGGGCAACACAGCACTTTGTCACTGTTCTTAAACCGCCAGCACGATTATTTGTCATGACCAGCCCTGGCACTTGGTTGTTGTGGAACGGGCAAACACGTCTTCCAGCAAGAAACCCAGACCTCCAATCGCGCCTCGTTTTGAGCCGCTTGTTTTTTTGAGGAGGGTTCCCCTTCTACAAAAATAGGGGCTCTTTTTTCATGGCAAGCCACAGGGTGCTTGTGGAAATGCAAAGTCTGGATGTTGTGCAGGAGCTGTCGGAATCTTTGCCCAGTCCTGAGACATTGCGTCTGACTGCAGGGGTCCATATTATGATATTATAATATATAATTATATATATATATATTATGGTATCATTATGATATATATATATTATCGTGTCTATATATATATATATTATCGTGTCTATATATATATATATATATATGTATTATGTCCATGTGAGTTTACATTTGACCATTTGGTCCAAGTTCGATGGCCTTTTCTGTTGGAAAGGTGATTTTGCGTTTAAGCTGTACGGCTTTTTCCAGGATCTCCTTTTGCGGGCCACTACTGTAGAACAATGCTGCACGAGTTGCACTGGGCGAAGAATTCGTACTTTGTGCAACACACTGCGTTTTAGGACTTGCCTTCAGCCACAGCCTAGGCACGAGTAGAGCAAGCTTTCCTTCTCGTCATGTGAGTTTCTTGAGGGTACCCATGGGCGTTGAGGTCGAGAACCGGGACCCGGAAACGAAATCTTCAAATGAGCCACAATCAAAACCTGGGTAGATGAAGGTTAGTAAGGGACAATCCCAACCATAAATAGCTGCGGCCGCCTTGTTAATTCTTTGCATGGTTCTGGGTAGACCATTTTACTACCGGGTTTTGATTGTGACTCAAATCTCTCTCTCTCTCTCTCTCTCTCTTTTGGTAAGTCCGCAATTTGTGGGACCCACCGGCCTTTTGTGTCCATCTCCGAGGCTGGACTCAGAGGCTGGTGTTGCCATACCTTGCGTCAAGCGTAGTGATCTCTAGGTTCACGTGGTACGTCTGGGTTTGTAGTTGGGGAATGGGAATCTAGTCAATCAATGAGCAAATGAGCAGACTGTTTAAATGGTGCCTGCCGGTTTGGAGCGGAGGCTTCACCTGAAGGCAGGTGGGTTCATTTGGAGTCCTTCCTTAGCAAACTCCAAAAAAGAACGACCAGTGGATGAGCCATGCTTGTCTCCCGGCTTTCGCCCGGTCCGTCCGGTCGCAGGGAGCGAAGGGCAATGAATTGAAGCTTCTGGAGGCGCTCAAACGCTTTTGGAATTGGCGAGAGACGGAATCGACCTCGAGGTTGTGGTACAATTGGTTTTAGGTGTCCATTTTCTGTGAGTGGTCCTTGGGAAGTCATCTTCAAAGTGGACAACCCGCTCTGACATCACGGAAAGGCGCCTTTTGCACAGCCATGACGTGCCCTCTCCTCACCAGACAGGTTCGAGCAGGTTTCTTTAGAACCTCTCCTTTCGAGGGGCCTTTGCAGTGGGCACAGCCTGGGTTTGCTTCGCAGACAGGTGGTTAGATCTCCAACCCAGTTGCGCTTCAGAATGGTTGGTGGAGGTAACTACAATACAAATGATCTTCACCAAACCGCAAATCAGGGGACCAGGCAGCCAGCAAACTTTCTGCCTCTGAACAATCTTTCATGTATTGTGTCATGGCCTGATCAGCAGATGGAGCCAGGCTCTCAGCCGAATACTGTTAAGACCCAGCACAGCAGGGTTCCAAGTTTTGACTACCCCAAGATAGACTTAAACCCAGGCGCTTTCCTAAGGCGGACATCAACCGCCCCTGGGTCTAAGTACCTTAGGGTAGTCAAAAAGGGGAACCCTGCAGCGCAGAATAAAGGCAACCAAGCAGCCACTAGGAACTGCGAAAGCAGAGTTTCGGGGACCAGAAGATGTTGCATGACAACTTCGGAAGGGAATCCGTGTGCCTTCTGACCAGTCCCTTGCTTGCTTTTCCAATTCCAGTACAGTCATAAAATGTCAGCTTCTGGTTTGCAAGCATGGCCTGGAGCACAACATGGCTCTTCATTCCACTGGGTTCCTCGTCTTGACCTGAAGCGGACCTGAGATCTGGACAAAGTGTGGCTGGAGGCAAATTCATGCACAGCAGGCATTATCTGCCTTTGAACATTGAACGACTAATTTAGATGTTGTTCATGCAAGAGTGAAACTTAAAGTGAGACATTCTAGAAAAAACATTGGATGGGTTTGATTGTGTTCATCAGTTTTGAAGTTGGATAGGATATTCTCCGGTTGCAATATGTTTGACACCGTGCGCCCATGATTGCGCAGAATTCACCGTGAAGTCCTCCGGGAGTTCCCAAGTCAAAGGGCGAATCACATCCGTTTGGGTTCCATGCCCTTTCACGCGAGACGCGTCCCTTTATCCGCCTCTGCTACACGTGCTTCAATTTTGGACATAACTTGATCCCCCTACCTTACATCCTACCAATTAACATGGAACCTGACGTTTGGGGGGTCCCTCCAACAGGACAATGGTCCAAACCAGGACCCCCAGTTTGCATGTGAAAAGGGCGGGAGGGTACCCCCCCCCGGAATTTGAGAGCAGGTGTTGGTCCGGTGAAACACGATTTTTATTTTTATTTTATTTTTTTATCCCCCGTGATTTAGCAAGAGTGTCAGCGGAAAACCCCCCCCCAAAAAAAATTAAAAATAACAAATCAAAAACATCGCAAGAGTGTCAGCGGAAAACCCCCCCCCAAAAATAAAAATAAAAATAAAACATCGCAAGAGTGTCAGCGGAAAACCCTGCAAAAAAATAAAAAGAATACCTGCACCTTCCGGGGGTGCATTTATTTTGCTCGGATGCGGTTTGGCCCAAAAAAACGACGTTCAAAGATATGATTGCCGCTTGGGTTGAAAATCGCCGTGCCAGGGTTTGCGAGTGGGATCGATGGCCATTTTCGCCGCTTCTGCGTGCATTTGTGAAGCACCTGCCATAGCATCAGCAGCAGCCCGGACACTGAAGTCACAACAGCTCACAGTCCACTGGCTCCAGCATTCGAAGCATGATAGGGGCCCAGCCATGCACAAAAAAGACCTATCCAGCAAAGAGTAGCCACACTCCTATGTCCTGCGCTGCTGCGATGCACGTGCTGCCTTCGCAGCCTTGGCCCTAGCGTAGCGCCTGTATAAGGCAGCTGCCTTTGTGAAATATAGGGTCATCACACGCTTGGAAACTCTTTTCTGGTGGACCCTCCGTGAAACTCGACTTAGCTTGCCTATGAAGTCCTCGTTGGTGTCGCATGCAAACACGCAGGGGGAAAGAACCCGGTTCACTGCAGGGTCCTGGATCCACCGCTTCAGTTCCACTTGCGTGTGCCCAAAAGCATGGCTCTTGGGCTTGACCAGCCAGCCAGCAAACTTCTGTTGGTGCGCCAAGTTGGCCATCGCCAAATAAGATTGCTGAAAGAGATACCCGCATTGATAAAGGTAAGCAGCACATGGTTTTGTAAGCCAAACTCCATGATGGTAAAGGCAACGGAAGAAGTCCAGCCCTGCAACCGTTCCAGCGTGCATGGTGCGAAGTGTTTCCAGATGAGATGGGCAATCAGGGTTGTTCATAAAACCACGAAGCAAAATGACCATCCACTCCATAATAAGAGTCATATCGCTTGCCTTCACATTGGCCCACGGGTATGCAGAAGAGTTTGGGCGATGGAGGAGCGCTCGTGTAAACGAATGAAGGGCAGGTTTCTTGTTCACACTGGTGCAAAACCATGAGAAGTGGTGGAACATTCGGACCAGCTTGGCATCCACAGAGTTGCTCTCATCGGGGTCGGTGAAGTAGGACCAGTAGTCACACAAATAAAACATGCAGGATGCTGCGAAGTCTCGAAACACGCCGGTCCTCAACGTGTGAAACGTGTCACGCCGAAAGAACTTCTCCGGCGGGCCGCCCCAAGGGACCTGAGCCAGCGGCGGGGTGTACCACTCATCCCACGGACGCTCTTGGTAGAGTGTGGATTCCCACTTTGGCGAGAAACCCAAGTCCTCATAGGGAAGGGCGGTAGACCCAGCCATGCACTCGTGGCACATGGGTTGGTCAACCCGTTTTGCAAGGTAAAGGTAGCAGCGGTCCATCTGACAGGCTTGACGAACCATCCACTTCAAGTCACCTTTCATCCCCAAACAGGCGAAGTACCACTGCTTCCCGCTTGCGGAAGACACGCCCTCATGAAACAATTGTTTCATTTGCACTGCTACTTCTGATAGCAGCCGGTCAAACACATCCTCAGCTTGTTTGTATTGCCTGCTGTGGACAGCATACACCGGAAACCTGGTAAGGAACGAGTGCGACTTGAGGTTCGTGGTCTGGCAGTCCGCCAAATTGGCTTCATAGGCTGTGTTGGGGTCCACATGCAGCTTTCTTGCCATCGCAGGACACAAAGTCTGCGAGCAAGAGCAGGTTGTGTTTGACCGGTCAGCGGAGCCCAGTCCGAGAACACACTCCAAGGTGAGGATGGCTGTGTTACCTTTGCGTAATCCCCGGCCCTCGTCTCCATGCAAACACACAGGTATCACCTGAGTTAAGCTGTCACAATGATGCTCAAATACAACGTGTTCGGGGTGGCAATGTCGATAATTGGACCAGAATGTTGAAAGTTGCTCTGCGATCCTCCTCGGGTGCAACTCACCGCCAAAAAGCAGTTCCGGGCATTTCGAAACCAAATACTGTACAATGTCCAGCGGCTTGCACATGTCCAAACTGAGGAACTCATCGTTTCCAATGGGGTGCTCAATGATGCTGATGGGAATTTTCCAGAGTAACCCAAGACGTTCCAGTGCCCTGTAAACAGTTCGCGAAGCATTGCTTTCCGAAGTTTCCGGGACGCATGCAGCGGAGCTGCCCAGGCCGGACTCAGCGAATTCTTCACGGGCCGCGGCCGCCAAGGACACCGTGTTCCGGGCCGAGGCCTCAACAGTTTGTCTGTTTGGTTGCAAAGGGAATTGCAACGGGAAAAACCATGGGGTTCCGTGGCTTCGTGGGTTTTCATAAGCGTGCCGCCCTGAAAGACAAAGGTTTTGTGTTGACTCTTGGGCATCCTCAAGCTACCTGGTCAGCCGACACGTGCATCTAGGAATCAGGCCCCGTCCGAGAAACCTTCAGCGAGAGCTTCGCCAAATGGTCCAACTTGCGGTTTGCCGCCTAGGACGGATGACAGGCGACAAGTTTGGGGCATCCAAAATAAAGTATCCCTCTTGGCTTGCTCGATGCTTGCAAGGCAACAAATCCAGCAGAATCTTAGTGCCAAACACATGGCGCGTGATTACTTCCCGTAAATGTTCTATTGAATAAACCAAACCACGAGGGCCAATTAATGTGAGGTGTCTGGCTCTTGGATTCTGTTGAATTGGCAACGCATAAGGGTAGTCGGCTTTTTGACTGCTCCATGCGCGATTGCTGCTGTGAGGACTAAAAGGCCTCTACCCCACAAGATGCCACACGATGTGGGTGGACCCAAAGTTGGTGGCGCGATGCACCGAAACCCCAAAAGATTGGATCAGCTTAGCGCTGAAAACTCATTGCCCTTTGGCCAAAGGCCGCTAGACTCACTGACGCTTCCTCTTTGTAGGCGGAGAGTCAGGCTTCTCAACCTTGGCCTTACCCTTAGGTCGGGCCTTGGCCTTCGCAGCCTTGCTCTTCGCCGCTCTTGCGGACTGGCGGGCTTTTGGCTTAGCACTCACCTTCTTCTTGGCAGTTTTCGGGTAGAAGTGCCTGCGACGACTGTTGCGAGACACGCTGTGTTCTATCCACTAAAATGGAGCCATCTGTTGGGGGGGGGGGGGGGGCGTCTTAGGACACCGCGATAAAACACAAGCAAAAGCGTCTCTTGAATGTGTGTAGGTCTCAGGGTTTCTCAGTAACCAAACTGTTCTCGATAAGCTTTGGGGGAAATCAAAGCGCATTGAAACAACTGGCCACAACACTAGGGGAGGAGTTTCTGAAATGTGTCTGGGCAATTGAAACCTCAAGCGCTGTTTGTATCCCAAAACTGGCCAACCACAAAGAGAAGGGCTTCGAAGGTGTCCTAATCTCTGGCAATCGAAACCCTGAACTCGACCAGAACAAAGTCTCATTCCATTTGGGCTTTCGTGAAGGTGTGAATCTCATGCGTTCGGCACTGAAACTTCAATACCGGGCACCAAAAAAAACTGGGATCCCCGAACCCATGTTTGGGGGTCATCAAGCCTCAGGAACAACCCCTCCCACTAAAGCTTTTCCTTGAAGGGCACGAACCTCATGCTTTTGACAATCAAAATTCAATTTCAGGGAAACACCCACCCAATGGTTTTGCTGAAGGCCTCCGAATCTGAAATTTCTAGGACATCAGACCTCAGTTTCAGCCACCACGACTATCCCACCCATAAAGGAAAGCTTTTCTCAAAGGTTCGGAATCTCAGGAAATCAAACTTGGTGGAAACCCCAAAAGCTCACCACAAAGTAAGGCTTTTATTCAAAACGCACGCACACACACACATGCACACGAAATGAAGGCACGCAAACAAACACACACACACACACACACACGTATACATACACACACACACACGTACACATACACACACACACTCACGCACACGTGCCGCACACGCGTGCACAAACAAACAAGCAGAAGAAATGACCTTAGCACGTCGCGCCTCATCCTTCCCTCCAAGGACATAGCATCCATGGCCCTGGGAGCAAGCAAGCCCGCGCGCACACATGAGGGGATCAACAGAAACAACGCCAACAAGCATAGGCTTGCCCAGGCACGTTTTCGAAGCCACAGTGAAAAGATCCCCCAGCTCCCTCTCAGCCCTCAGAACACTCAAGCCCATCAAAAACTTGTTTGGCAGGACTCCTTTAGTTCTGAGGGACAAACTTATGGCTCAAGCCATCCACGAGGCCGTTCAAATACGTCTCGTTGATGTTTTCGTACTGCTTGTTCAGGTCACCAACGAACTCCTTCAGCTTCGCGAGCATCCTTGCGTGGGACCAAATCAAAGCCTTGTGGCCCAAGCAAATCCACCATGAAGGTGTCCGGGTTGTTTTGGGAGCCTCTTGCAATTTGCCAAGAAAGAAGTGGATTTGATCACAGCTTTTGGCTTGAAGGTGATGCCTGGATGTGGAAACTGTAGGGTGACACTGGGGTGCCTGAATCAAATCTCAGCTTCGGCCCACCCTAACCAAACATCATGGAAGGTGTGCAGATCTTAGGCTTGTTTAGGGGCCATCTCCCACTCAAAAGGAAGTTGTCGCTTGCCAGCCTCCCGTGGGATCAACTCCCAAGTGGGGACAACTGCGCTGTTTATAAAACCTTCAAGAGCCGAAAGTAGAGGGGTTCTTGACCTGAAAATTAGGCAGGCTTCCGTGATTGTATGTCCGAGAGCTTTGGCACTGCCTCAAAGCGTTCCTTCGCCTCCTCTAGCTTGGCCGTGCGCTTGCTCAGGCAGTTCCTGGGATGTGGCGCCGCAGAGCCGAGGAGCCAGCAACGGCATTTCCAGAACACCCTCACAAGAAGAACACTCCACCGATACCCTTGAAACTGATTGATGTTCACGTGGTGTTGCATGCAAAGGGTCAGCATCTTCTGGGCGGATGCGCTTGGCAAACCATCATCATGGATATCTGGAAGTCCCGCCCGTTTCCGCAGTTCCGCAAGATTTTCCTGTTCCCTGTCCGGGTCTTCATGGGCTGAACCATGCTCAGATGCCGCATCTTCGTCATCAGCACCATCCTCCCCTGACAAAGCTCCCCCCAAAAGGTAAAAGGGACTGTATGGGTTGTGCTGCTATGCAAGAAGCCGGCCTGCGGGTGATTTTCCGGGAATGTTGACTTTGCTTGCAGGAGGGACCAGATCATGGAGGTCGCCAGGCGTGGTGGACCCCAATCCCTTGGTGCCCCTCTCGTACCAAGTCATGCGCCTCTTGAGCAGAGACTCGCTCTTCTTCCTTGGGGGCAGGCTATTGGGGCAACGATGTGGGTTCGATGTGGGCGCAGAAGTATTCTCAGCAAAACATTGTGCTTTTTGCAATGTTGCCAAGCTTCCGGATAGTTCCCTTGATTGTGGTTTCAGCCCAATACAATGTGATCTTCTCATATTTGTCTTTCCTAATCAGAAACATCGCCAAGCCAGGGCGTGTCAAGGCAAAACCTTCGTGAACCGAGATCGCAGCCGAAGCAAGCGTACAGGATCCGTTCGGCAGTACTTGATGACGGCCGAAACCCTTTGCCTCAGAGGTAGCTGGAACATCGCAAGGACCCAACCAGCTCTTACCAAAAAAACCAGCCGGCAAAAGGAAGTGCTTAGGCGAAACTACTGCTGCCACAGCGCGCCGACCAGCCCCAATCAATCATGGCTTGCTTGGAAACAAAGTGACCCGTCACTTCAACTTCGGCAGATTGAAGCTCGCTTCTGATGAGTTCCACTTCCTGAAGGAAAGTCTCCTGGGGGTGAGTTATCGGTTTTGCTGCGACCCTCGTGCCCGAACACACAACTGACTGGTTTGATTTGGTGCAAGTTGCCTTGCTTTGAAAGGATTGACAACCCCGGTCCTTGCAGTAGCCGACCATTTGAAAGATCTGCTCTATTTGAGTGCGAGAGGAACCTCCCTTTCTGAAATCCTGCAAGACCTCGTTTGAAACCTTGAAAGTCCCATACTGCGATGGTTGCATCAGTCGCCTCAAGCGGCCTCTGACTGCCGCGGCCGAAGGGGTGTCGTGCAGCTTCCCGGGCGTGGGCTGCATCTTACTGTGAAGGGCATCGCTAATCTTGGGTATGTTGGTAGGCTCTGGGGTAAGTTCTTCATCGACTTCAAGGGTTTCATCAAGCTCTTCCTCTTCTTCCTCTCCTTGCTCCTCAAAGTCTTCCTCTTCCATCCTGCTACTTTCCACCGTTTCAGGAGCAGCCTTTTGTCCCTCAAAGATTGAAGGCGTTCCCTGCCCAAGTCGGATTTCAGGGGAAGGGGGAGCCACTTGGCGGCGGCGAGGCGTCTCCAATGGGGGCAGCTGCGACGCAGATGCGGGGATGGTCTGACTCTCAGCACTGGCTTCGGGTTGATCTACCTTGGATGCTCTCTAGTCTCAACTGTTGAAAGAAGGAAACCCTTTCACCCCTAGTTTACCTTGCCTGGTTGCCATTGTGGCGGCTGGTTCGATACCGAAAGATCGCGGCTGAGCATCTTGAACCCGAGGCTTGGGCGAAGGCGCCTGCAGAGACGAAGCCAGAGTCTCAGACCAGGCTGGCACGGCGGCCATCTTCTCAAGTTCCTGGGCGGTTGCAAGGATCTGTGGAAATGTTGAGCCTTCACAAGAACAAGTTCTATAATTTCTTTGTCAAACAAGCGTTTCCTTTCTGTCTAGGATCGCTCAATTCTTTCATCAGGTCTTCGTCACTCCGGCTTCTTAGCATAGGGCTTTGCGCTGCAAGCGCGTGCGCCCCTTCCATGAGGGTTGAAGTGGACCATTGGCGGCTCTCCATGCGTGCCATTCTAACACTCCGTCCAACTCAAGAGGCTTTGACGTGTTCATCAATCGGCCCAGGCCTTGTGCAAGCGATCAAACAACTGCACAATTCCATCAAAACCCTCCTGAGTGCGTTACTGTACCTCCTGTTTCTAGACTTCCCACATTGCGCATACCCCAGGTTGCACTTTGGCGTGTCTAGACAGGAAATGCCAGGTAAGATGGGCATGGGCGAAGCAGCACTTCAAAAAACAGGTGTTCACAGATTTGAAGTACATTCAATCATGCTAGGTTTTGTGGTTCGGAAATTTACGCCCGTTGGCCGGGAAAATACGCCCGTTGGCCGGCAAATTACGCCCGGAGTTTTTGCCTAGTTTTGCAAAGTGTGATGGATTCACGCGCTACTCCGGCACATGCCCAAGATCCCTAGCCTCAACAAACTCTTGAAGGTCAGGAATGATCCCCCTCCATGGCTCAGGAATTTGGAGCCTTGTGCTCCCCCTAAGATAAATCACAACATCAGCCACTTCGCCCTCAAACCAGGTGCTCCACTTTGTGTCCTGGAGGAGCTTGGCGAGCTCGTACTCTGTGGGGGCCTCAACGGGCCAAGGAAACTTCGGAGCTTGGAACCCTTGAAGGTTGAATGTCTGAACCCTTTGTTAAGGCGCGGTGTCAAGATTGGCAAATGAGCGTTCCTCCGCCGCAATTGTCGGGAAGAGCTCCACCAAGGCTCTAGCAAATTGAGGTGTGTACTGCCTAGGATTGATCAAGGCAGCCCGAAGCTAGCGACCATCCGCAAAAATGCAACAAAGCCGCTGTGTTTCCTTTAAGGCAGCTCCAGTCCCTGCAAACCGAGTTTGGCCAGATGAGTCCGTATACCTCCTGGTGGTGGCCGCCTTGTTCTTGGTCTTCACTTGAGACCTTTTCAGGCTGCCACGGTCTAGTCGGCCCACCAGCCTTGAGTTGGCATACATGGTTGTTCTCTTTGCTGTTCTCGATGAGAACAACTTCATCCAAAAGCTTGATCGGTATACCTGAGCCCGCGGTCCCAAGCCAGATCCAAACTCCAGTTTTCAAGTTGTCAATGTGTCATGAGCTTGGAAAAGCCAAAGCGCTTGTTGCCCGACAGATTTGATTTGCTGGAATGCCCATCTTAGGCGGGGATGAGACCACACACAGCTGGTGCTGGGATTCTCAATCATGAAGCAATTCTCCATTGCTGCTATTAAGCAAACCAATAGAGCACACCTCAGGGAGCTGCAAGTCGAACCTAGAACCTGCCCGATAACGGCGCTCCCGGCCTTGAAGTCATCTTGTTCCCCGACCTGGTGGCTGGCTGCCAAAAAGCTCCTAAAGGAGTGAGGGCATCTCGCTGGGATGTTCCAGCATTTACCACTGTCCATGTTGAACATACCACCGCAAGTGTTGCTAACCCGCATCCAAATCGTAGCTTGGTGATCATCAATATAGCCAGCCTTGGGTGCAAGAAAGAAACTTGTTCCAAAGTAGCAGGGAACCTTGCGTTGCTAGTTAGCCAAAGGGCGCGAAACCAGCCTCTCCGTTTATGTCGAAGAAGCTACGCTTGCAACGCGGGCGGTGGCGACTCCAGCGAAAGATTCCAGATGCCCACTTTTTGTCAAAGGAGATCTCATGTGCTCTGGAGGGGAGACCAATCAACTTTGCCAGCCGGGCAATGCGGGATTTTCCTGCAAATAGCTCAAGCACTGCCAGCTCAGCCAAATTGTGTTCCCCAAAGTTCACCCATTGCACAAGCAGGACGGCGTAGACAAAATCCTTGGTGGCCAACACCAACAGCTCAGAGGGCCAGTTCCAAGAGGTGGCCTGGGACAAGCGTTTTCTGAAGCAAACACGCCCGTTCAGGCCACCTCCAAAAAGGGTGCGATCGAAATATCATGCCTTTTGGGGGTCGATTTTCAAAGACATCCACACATTAGATGACGAGATTCAAGAGGGCATCCCATGTGGACAAGCCGCGCCAGCACCAATCGAAGCTGGCTGGGAGTCATGGCTACTAGGGTTGATAGCTTCAACAGCTGCAGGATCAAGGCAGCACCGTAGCACCGAACAACACCCAAAAAGCTCATCATTGAGATCGACTCATCATGGGATCATTGTTCCTTGACCCCAAACAAAAAGTGCAACCCAAGTATGAGTTTCGGGGCGCCTCCCGACGCTTCGCATGTAATGTGCTGTCTGTGCCCAAACTTGAGGCACTTGAGGTCGCAGCTTTCCAACTTCAGGCGCTTGTGGTAGCCAACCACCGCCAAGCAATTGGGAAGGGAGTTCCTTGCAGATGTGCTCATGGGCATTCGCGCTGCAACGTGAGCCCAGGCCTGACCATGGAGCACCTCGATTGCGTAGGCCTGCAATGGCAGTTGCGGCAAGCGATCAAGAGATCTGCAAGTGTCAGGGCGCCTTCAACTGACAAATGGGTCAGGAACAGCCTTTTTACTCCACCTTGCGGTCTGTTTCTACAGAAGTGGATGCGCCAATGTCTCAAACATGTGACTCTTGTTTCAGCAAAAAACCGGTGGGGTAACCATGCCTCGTTGTAGTTGACAAAAGTTTTGGTTGTTTTCCCAAGCAACCCATACCCCTCCACCCCCTCTTGAAAACACAGTTTCCCCCCCCCCCCCCCCGGAAAAAAAAGTGCTTGGGAAGCTAGAAGAGAGCCCGCAAAAACCGATTGCTGTCATCGATGATATTGAAAGAAGGGGCAAACCCTGCCCATCGAACTTGTGCGTTTTCAATCTCTTCTCAAGCATGCCACCAAACTAAAACAAATCGGTCCGGTGTCTTTTTTGGCGGGGGGTCATTGCTCGCAGAGACAAGTGGAATCTGTCCGTTTTCCGCAGGCTCTTGAACATCCTCCGCGTCTTTGGCTTTGCGCCACGAGGACTGAGAGCGGGCCGGCTTGGCTTCGCCCTCTAAACAACGCTTGCGGTGCAAGCACTACCCCTGAAAGATTTTAGGCTTGATTTTGGCCTGTTGCCTTCAAGCCGAACCCCGGCAAAATGAAACAAAATCAGCTCGAGTCAGACACAATCTTGTCTTTGTTGGAGACCGAGTCATCATCATCAGACTTGCGGTCAGGGGCGCCTCAACTGACAGCTTTATTTTTAGTTTCTACCTCGCAAGGAAACAGGGGTATTCAGAGCGGGCAAAGGCTACTATGTTCAGCTTCGGCACGTGGGAAGGTCGCTTGAAGGGTAATGGCTGCCTGCCTGTAGCCCTCAAAGTCACGAGCCTTCTTGAAGCTATCGTCGGATTGGCAATGGTCCCAGAAAAGAACCTGAAAGGGGGCCGGATCCACAGTGCATGCAGGTCCGTGGAACAACAAAAACAAATCAAAACAAGAAGTTGCTTGAATTTTGGACTGATGTGAAGCCTCCTTCAACGATGGCGATGTCACTCGGCCCTTCACATGGGTGCTGAACACCTCACGGATCGCGCGCCACTTGGCCTGGGCATCTTCGCCTTTGGGAAGGTAGCGCCTGGCAAAAGTTGAGGTAGCTTCACCTTTCTTGGGCCTCTTGCGCTTTCGCTCCTCAGCTTGCGGCTCCTCAGCCCTCTCCCTCTTCACCGTGGACGTCTCTCGCACAGCCATGCCACTCTCAGCAGCGCCCTCCGCACCACCATCCGCCTGCTTCTCCACATTGACAACCTTGGCACTAGAGCTCCCAGGTTTGGACTTCGCCTTGGCAGTGGCTTTGGATTTGGCCCTTGCTGCAGCCTTTGTCTTCTTGACGGTTGGGGCATCCTCCTCCTTCTCCTCCTCCAGGTCCGTAGCTTTGGCTTTGGCCTTCGCCGCAGCCTTCGTCTTCTTAGCGGCTGGGGCATCCTCCTCCTCCTCCTTCACCAGGTCCGTAGCTTTGGCTTTAGCCTTTGCCGCAGCCTTCGTCTTCTTGCTGGTTGGGGCATCCTCCTCTTCCTCCTCCTGGTCCGTAGCTTTTGCTTTAGCCTTCGCCGCAGCCTTCGTGTTCTTCACGGTTGGGGCATTCTGCTGGTCCGTAGCTTTGGTTTCAGCCTTTGCTGCAACCCTCGTCTTCTTGGCGGTTGGGGCGCCCTTGTTCTGCCGCGTAGCCTTGGCTTTGCCCTTGGCTGCAGCCTTTCTGATGGCTGGAGGATCCTCGTCATCTTCACTGATCTCCAGGACAGGAGGAGCCGATTTCTTCCCGCGGCCACGGCCGCGGCCACGACCGCGCCCTGTCTCTTGCCCCAGCTGGTCACGACGGAGAAGCAGTGGGGCTTCATCAGGAAGATCCTCAGGGACATGAGTGTGAGCAATTGCATTGGGGCGTCTTAGTTGTTGCGGGGCTGGGGGAGTATGCTGTGGCAACTCCTGGTCCTCTGGAGAAGCGTTGTTGCTCTCCTTTGGCTCCTTGTGATCAGCGGCAACCTTCTTCTTGCCAGCACGCTTGCCTTTCAAGGCTTGGCTCGCGTCCTCGCCCTTGCCCTTGGCAGCTGTGATGCTGGTGTCCGCGGGCTGCTCCTGGAAGACCTGCTCGGTCACATTCTTGGTCATGTTGCTGCCCACGTCCTTGTTGCAGCTGAGGTCCTTGTTCGCACCTTCCAAGCGCTTCGCATCGCTCAAGTCCTTGTTGGAGCTGTCCGCTGCGTTAGCCTTGGTCTCGCTGCGGCCCACGTCTTGGTTGCTGCCAGCGCCCATGTTCGCGCCTGTGTCGTCCGAGCCCTTGGTCTCGCAAATCATGTCAACATCGTTGCTGCCAGCGCCCACGTTCGCGCCAGTGTCTGTCAAGCCCTGGGTCTTGCCAATCATCATGCTGTTCACATTGCTGCTGTCACCTGCAGGGTCAGCCAAGTCCTTTGTCGCATCCTTGGTCTCCACAATCATGGTGTTTTCTGCGTTGGCCGAGTCCTTCGCCTGGTAGATCGTCATGCCCGCGTCCTTGATAGCGTCAGCCAAGCCCTTGGTCGCGCTACTCGCGTCCTTGCTGTCCATCTCCCTTTTGCCGCCGTAGTTGTCCATGTTCGCACCGTTGTCGGTCTCGCTGCCCGCGTCCCCGTTGAAGACAGCGCCCATGTTCGCGTCTGAGTCCTTGGTTTCATTGGCCAAGTGCTTGGTCTCGCTGAGGCCGCCCATGTCCACGTCCTTGTTGCGGCCGGCGTTCATGTTTCCTACGTCGGCCAAGTCCTTGGTCTCGCTGAGGCCCACCATGTCCAAGTCCTTGTCGCTGCCAATGATGATTCCTGCGTCGGCCAACTCCTTAGTCTCGCCGATCATCGCGCTGCCAACATCGCCGTGGAAGACGTCGTTGTCCAAGTCCTTGGGTTCGCTCATCATGATGTCCTTATTGGTGCCAGCGTCCATGTCTGCGCCTGTTTCGTGCGTGGCCTTGCCGATCTCGCTGTCCATGTCTGTGTTGTTGCCAGCACCCATGTTTGCGCCTGGCTCGGCCAACTCCATGGTCTTGCCAATCACCACGCTGTCCGTGTCCTTGCCAGTGCCCATGTTCGTGCCTAGGTTGGCCAAGTCCTTGGTGTCCTTCTCGCCCTTCATGCCCGCCAGCGCAAACTGCAGCGCCTCGTCGTCCGCGTTGCTGATCTCACCCTGGGACGTGCGCACGTCCTCGCTGCCGCCCATGTCGTCTGCAGGAACGTCTGCGTTGTGGCTTTCGCTCACGCTTCTTGTGCCGTTTGGGGCGCCCAGGCGCCGATCCACCAGGTCTGTGGGTGTGGGTGACAGTGCTGGCTCAATTGGCAGCGTGTCTGCGGCATCCATGCCTGCTAGGGTCCAATCTTAGAAACCGATCAAGAGACTAGATCATGGATCGATAAAAGCTTTGTTGACCAAGTCAGGGCCTGGGAAACTGGCGCGGGCTTGGCTGCCGCTTGAAGAAGCGAGCTGCGTCCTGCAAGGGCACATTCTGGAGGTGTGTGAGTGTCTGTGCGTGGGTGTGTGGGGTTGGTGTGTGTCAGGAAGCTTTGAAGGATCACACAAGAAACCAAAAACAAAACGTCAACCCTGCCCAAGCCTCAGCAAAGATATGCGCTCCAGGATCTGGTGACGCTCAGCTTCACTGAGATGTCTGGAGCTCGACATTGGCTCGGCTGGCTGGGGGTCTGAGGCTTCAGGAGTTTCGGGGCTATCCAGCTGGCAAGCCTGAACAGGACACTCGTACCCATCTTGACGGGCAATTTCGGGTTCATCATCAGACTCCGAGACCTCAAGGGCTGTACTTTTATCATTCACCAGCAGGGGCTGCGTGTCTTCGATGGCCAGTAGCGCTTGTGGTTCTTGGGGGGTTGGCTGCCCGCCATCCTCTTCACCTGACCCTCCCATACTTGTCGAGGGTGGCCCAAAAAGAGCGCAACTTTGGGTCCTGGCTGGGGTTCACGGAAAGCACAAAAGGAATCCCACTGTTTTTGCAGCGTGTTCAAAAAGCACTGGAAAAACGTCAGCTTGCTAGTCAAAACCAGGGAACTCGAGGCTTTGAAGCACCAGCCAACCAGCGCCGGAGCCCGCAAGAAAACATTTTGCGCAATCCCCACGAGTCTAACGCGACTGTGGCCATGTCTTCCTCCAACCCCATGATCTCTCGGAACCTCGTCACCTAAGGAGGGACCAACGGACCAAACAAATCAGCAACGTGTAGTGGAAGCAACGCAAACACGATAATAGGTTGACACCCGCCCACCTCCTTCTTTATTGGGTCAATGTGGATTGCGGTCGGCAAAGGCCGCTGACTACACCACCATTCAGCTACTAGCTCCAATGCATCGATGTTGAGAGCACAGGACTTGGTTGTGCCCTTCCCCGTGGCACCAAGGTTGGGCCACACTGTTATCTGGGAGTTGTTCCGCATCCTCCTTCTAAGAACCGTTGATTCCTCGAAGCGCTTCCACAACGGTTCCATGGCCGGCCAAGGTGTGATGGAAACTGGGATCGAGCTTCAAAAGCAGCGAGCCCTGTGCCTGGTGTCACCCCTAGCTGAAACCAGCTCCCTCCCACGGATTGAGCGGCCTGGATGGTCTTCATGAAAAAGATGGCCGCTGCAGAGCCATCCCAAGATCAAGTACCTGATTTGTGCTATGAAATCCCAAAGGGAAGAGATAAGTTGGAGGAAGGGCGCACTTGGTCGGGTCAAAGTTCGTTATCAGGTCAAAGTTCATGAGTCACCAAGCCGAAATGCTACGGCCCGTCTTGCGAATTGCAAACAATGAATCGCTCGAAATCTCAAAATTAGCCTTTTCAGTTGACAACCTGGTTTTCAGTGAAAGAGCAGAATTAATGCACCTTTTGGAAGATCGAGGTATATACAACAACATCGCAAGAGTGTCAGCGAGCGGAAAACCCTGAAAAAAAAATAAAAAATAAAAAGCATCGCAAGATTGTCAGCGGAAAACCCCCCCCCAAAAAAAGATTTTAAAAAAAAAGCAAATCAAAAACATCGCAAGAGTGTCAGCGGAAAACCCTGCAAAAAAAAAGATAAACAATAAAAACATCGCAAGAGTGTCAGCGGAAAACCCTGCAAAAAAAGATTAACAAAAACAAAGCACAACATCGCAAGAGTGTCAGCGGAACCCCCCCGAAAACAAAAATAACAAATCAAACACATCGCAAGAGTGTCGGCGGAAAACCCTCCCAAAAAAGATTAAACAAACAAAAAAAAACATCGCAAGAGTGTCAGCGGAAAACCCTGCACAAAACAGATAAAAAAATAAAAAATAAAAATAAACAACATCGCAAGAGTGTCAGCGGAAAACCCCCCCCAAAAATTTTTTTAAAAAAAAAAAAAAAAAAAAAAAAAAAAAAATCGCACGAGTGTCAGCGGAAAACCCTGCACAAAACAGATAAAACAAAATCAATAACAACATCGCAAGAGTGTCAGCGGAAACCCCCCCCCCCCCCGAAAATAAAAATAACAAATCAAAAACATCGCAAGAGTGTCAGCGGAAAACCCTGCAAAAAAAAGAAGAAACAAAGATGATAACAAACATCGCACGAGTGTCAGCGGAAAACCCTCCCAAAATCAAGCACATCGCGGGGAGCACCTTCTACACGAAGATGGGGCAGATGTCCCCCGCAGCACCCGGTTCGAGCCGCAGCTCTCCAGGAGCAGCTCCGCAGGGTTCAGAGCAGCCTCGGCCGTGAAGGGGGTCAGGACCCGGTTCACCAACCCGCAAAGAAACACACGAACACCTTTCTCCCCGAGTTTCTGGACTTCATCATTTTGGGGGAAGACCATTTTGGCGGTAGATGGACTGTTTGGACTCTGTTTTGGCCAATCTACTTAGGACGTGACAGTGAGACACAGACCAAATAGAACCCCAGAAGTTCCACCGTATCGCCACAAGGGCAAACAGGGTTCCTTGGAGGATACGTTTGGACAAGTTTCGCAGCTCGTTTCGAGGATCCACTTGTGAGGCAGGTCGTGTTTGGCTGCATCCTTCAGGAACTGTACTTAGACCCCCCCGGCAAAAAAAGAAGGAATGAACGGGCGGGTATGCGCTGAGAGGCATGCCCAGGGTTGGTTGCAAACATGTTCAAAGGACCAGATCCGATTCCGTCCCTTTGAAAAGGGCTTCAACTTGAATCAGGGGTTGGTTTGAGTGTTCTGGGTGCTGATCAGGTTGCTTTTTGGTCTGCTCAAGGTGCTTTCTGGCGGAGATGCCAGTTGTGCCGTTTTAAGCTTTTGGTGGTCAGGGTGCTTCTTGACAATTTGAAGACCCCTTAAAAAGGAGACTGATGTGGCCAATCCATCCCAAGAAGCCCGGAGACCAAAAGCACACAGCCCCTTGAGTCGCCTGGGTCACCTAGGTCTCTCTATTCGGAGGCCCAGGTCGGAGTTGTGGCTTCACTAGAGGTAATCAAGGGGTTTCAGGGTGCCAAAGAAAAGGACCAGGGCTGGTTCCCTAAGTGAGATCAACTGGGTATGGTCAATTTGGAGTTTGGGATGTGGGTCGACCAAGCTCTTTTTGGGCACTCGTTTAGCCGATAAATCGATGGTGGAACGCAAGCGCTGGCCCAGCCAGCAAACTCAGGTCTAGTGCTCAGACAGGCACAGACACCAGTGTTGTTAGCTGTGGTGCACTACTCAAAGGCTTTAAGGGCAGAAGCTTCAACGTTGTGCAGCTTTGCTTATTAAGTTGCACCAATCATTTCAATTCACTTCCATCTCGACCAACTTGGCGCACTTTGATTCGAATAGACTACGCACAAATGGTCAACCCGCCACTTTATTAGGGAACCGTGTCCATAGCCAGCGTTTTGGGAAGAGAGTTGACCACACACGTGGCCAAGCCCAAAGACGCACAGGCGAACCTTGCCCCAGAATCAACCCGTGATGGTTCCAATTTGTCTTGCGCCAGGACTCGACGATGGCTGCTGGCCTGCTTGTGCATGACAGTGGCTTGGCGCTACAGTCGCAGCTGATGGAGTCTTCAGATTTGAGTCTCACAAGCAATTTACTTAGACCATTGCACAAGGCGAGCTTTGGGCATTGCAGGTGTCCTCCGTTTGAAGCATTGTCCACGTTTTGCGGGAGCAAGCTACAAGATGGAACCAAACATTGTTTTAGTTTCACAATTCAATATGTTATTAAATATGATTCTTTGCTGAAGTTTTAATAACGTATTCAAAAAAACACTTGATTGGCATATATTATATAGAAACACCATGCATATATATATATATATATCAAGCTTCAGCAAACAACTATTTAATAAATTATTGAATTATCGAGTAACAAATGTTTGGTTTGTATTATATATATATACAAAAATTGAAGCTCCACGCAATCTGGTCAATTGGAATTGCAGCTATGGAGTTCTATTTATAGCCACTGTCCGCTTTGCGGGCGGAAACTAGATATCGGGAACGGCGGACCTTAACCCACTGGCGGGGCAATTATCTTCAGGCCGTGACTTGGTGTGGATCTTCTCACATTTTGCACCATTGGGCCAGGGCCCAATTTGATGATCCGGTGAAAGAATGGCGCGTAACTTTTCCTCAAAGCATATTATATATATATATGTATATTAGTTGTATCATTATTATTATCATTATGATTATGAGTATTATTATTATCATTATTATTATTATTAATAATATTATTCTTATTATTATTATCATTATTATTATTACTATTATTTAGTACTATTATGATTGTTATTATTATTATTGTTATTATTATTATCATTATTATTATTATTAATACACATGCCTATTGCATGATACATGCATGGTGTTCTTTCTCAATGACACCTACTCTTGTTGACGCCCGACGTCGTCGAAGACGCGACTTCAAGTTTGGGCCCCAGGCGCGTTGGACAGCATTGCCCAACAGCTGGATAAGTACCGCCGCCGCCTCGCGCAGGTTGGACTCCGTTCCATGAACTTGTGTTGGACTGCGTTGACCTGGGTGTGGGTCAAAATTAAACCACCAGGCAATCCCAGGTTGCAGTCCATGTTTTGCATGTACCAGGGTTCCATTTTAGATCACATTTTTGACCCCCACCTGGATTCTGGACAATTAACATCGTGACCTCAAGACCCAGCAATATAAAGCATGTACTCAGTTGCCGAATTGCCGCCCGAAACGTTTAAGCTGATTTGCCACAGCCTGTCGCGCACGCATGCAGAGTTACTTCTCATTTCAGAGGTCGAAAATGATCATAGCCCATTTCATCAGTGATCAACAATTGAGTTTCGGAACTTCCGCCTGTGTGGTTGAACCCCTTGCCTTGCCCCCAAGTCGACTCGACAATGTTGATGACACTATTTGCGTTCGAATTCAGAGAAAGAACGACGCAGGGACTGGGAGATGCTTTGGCGGCAGATTTGGATGACTTTGGTTTTTCAGCGACATGAAACAACCTTTCCCTTTTTCTCCTTGAAACATCAACGGAAGATATTTCCCCTCGAAAGGAAACAGTGTGGACGCCATATGAATCAACCCCAGTTTATCAACAGGGGTGTGTTCCCCTCCAAAAGTGATAAATCCCCACAAAAACCAGGGATATTCCCATGTTAGTAAGCAGGGGTTTATTAATCCGGGGTTAACATTGTTAACGTGCTGTGCATCAGGGAATTGATTGCCAGAGTTTGTGCCCGGGGTGGCAGACACACGCATGTGTTTGAATGACAGGCCTTTGTCCATGGGCAAGAATTCCTGTCAGTAGGAACAGAGATTATTCGAACACTGAACTGAAGTCGTTGTCACTACATGGTTGCCTTTCGCGTATAAGTAACCAACACAACCTATCAGTGAAACACTTTGTACTCTTGTTTCCCGAAATTGCCAATATCCGCAATCCGCAATTTGCCCATCGTCTTCCGCAGCATTCACCCCGGGCCCCGTCCTGTATCTCACGTCGGCCAGGATCCAGGCAACAAAGAGCTGGAGGCGCGGAAAAGGCAACCAGTTGGGTGTAAGTAGATTCAGACAGCACAATTCCCCCAGCTCTGTGTAGTCATATCCTTTACTCACCGAGATCGTGGAATGCCATCTACTTTGTAGACTTCCCCCTCGTCGGGGGTGTTCCGAACAAAGGCCCGATATGCTCGGAGTTTCTTCGCAACACCTCCGATTTGCAGATGTGCGTGACTCCCTCCAAGCTTTTGCTGGGTTTTTGGAGGCAAACCAAAAGCCTCAGAGGGGTCCCTCCATTAATTTTCCTTTGTTGAAGCTCTAGGAGGTTTCGTTTTGCTGAAACGAGCCAACTTGATAAACCCAGTTGCCTAGTGGCGCCCTTTTTTCCTTTTTTTGGGGAGGGGTTCCTCTTTGAACTCAACCAACATCAACCAACCAAACAAACGGATGCCAATTCTTTTTTCCCCATGGAAATCCACTGGGCATCTGAGCAGACCGAGTGCATGATGCAGAGTGCATGTCCTCGAGCGGCTCCAGGCTCAGTGCGATGCGCTGAGTGAACTTCTGCAAGGCTGCAGGGGGTTGGCAGATGCCAAGATGCGGGAGATTCTGGAGGCTGGGGGGTGGGGGGTTGGGGGGGGGGGGGTTGGGGGGGGTTGGGGGGGGGGGTTGGGGGCGGGGTTGGGGGGGGGTTGGTGGGGGGGGAGGCAAGTTCCTCGGATGCTAAACTACATCAGGTGAGTTCCCTCTTTCCTTTTTTCAAAGACTACTGTCCTCTTTGTCCTATTGAAAAGGCCCCTTGTCACTTCCATGATTGTTGGAGAAAGCGTGAGGTGATTGCGCTATGGCTATAAGGGAGAACGGCGTTGGTTCCCTTATTAGCAAGGTCAGTTGCAACAGGTCAGCATCAAGCATGGCTCAGAACAACCAACGGGGAGTCGCTAACCGAGAGGTGCAGCTGCAAGCCGCGCGCAGAGAGCATTGGGCACTCACAAAATGAGGGTCAGTGAGTCAGAAAGTCGAACTGGAGCTTCGAGCTTCAGGACTGCCACTTCCCAGCGCGAGGGTGGATTGTCAACCTATGTAGACTTTAAACATCGAACCATGGTGTACCGTTCCACCCACTATGGAACCGACCAGAAGGCCCCCGCCTGGTTTCCTATATGGGATTCGCTGCACTGAAGAACTTGGCTGGGGAAAGCCTGGCCCTTCAAACCACCAATTCATCAGGAGCGAAGCTGGTTCACGGGCCTGAACGAATCTGCACCGACCTGCACCAACTTGCAGTGACGTAAACTGACCTGCACTCGCTGGTGGGATCTTCCGAAAACGGAGCGCATTGCAGGGAGGAGATCCGGCTGCAGCGGCGGTGCTGGCGCTTAGACGCACTGGCAAGATGGCATTCACAGATGACGACCGGCCCCTTGACAATTCAGGTCGGGCTTCGCCTCGGTCCTGCAGAGTCAAAATTCCCCCCCCTTGTGCCCCCAAAATTGAACCCAACAAATGGCTTCTCAAGGCCTAGGAGGAAACCAGGACAAGAGGAGGGGGGGTGGAGGTCGAACGGTCAAATTATGAGAGGGTTGTCCATGACCTGAATAGCCCTGCCAGACGTGGCTGGTCTTTTTGATTGCAACCTTTTTGGTTGCCTTCATTTCCCTTTGAAGCAGCAAGCAGCTAACTTTTTGTCGGGGGTCTCAGTCTGCCCAGAAAAGGCTTAACCTGAGCTCATCCTGGAATCAGCTAGGCATGGACCACTTCCACAAAAAGCCCGCAAGGTCCATGACGGATTGCTGCACGTCGGCTTTGCACGTTTTCAGGACACACCTGCAGATGCAAAGTCGTTCATCCCCAAAACTATCATGCAAACACGAACCTTGTTAGGGGGGCTCGCCCGTTTTGGCTTGAATGTTGATTTGCAACAAAGGCCAACTTGTGGAGAACCGGGTTTCCGGACACGTTCTGTAATACTCTTGGTGAATGCTCTATAGAGTGACAAGCAATCATGATGTCATGGGGGAGGGACTCGAATTGTAGCATCAAAGCCCGCAAATAAGCCCGGAACGCCGTTTCGGGGGGTCCCCTGAAGTTTCCTCAAGGAGTTTTGGGGAGCCCATGTTGACCAGCCACAAGCCTAAGGCAAGCGCTGCTGGAAGAGGCGCTTCGGCGCTTGGCGCGCTTCGACGACCAGCTGGAGAGGCGGAAGGCCACCTTGGCCAGGCGCGGAACGCTTTTCCGAGAGACGGGGGAGACAGGGGAGAAGCGCTGAAGATCGGGAGGGTCTGATCCAGCTTGCAATTGAGAGTCCCACCCGCAAGGTTCCCCAAAAAGTGACGCACCCGTTTGAGTGAAGTTTGAAAGCCAGAGAGAGGTGGATTGTACCTCCAAGGAAAACCACGCCTATGCCTCCATCACTGTTGAGTTTTGAGCTGAGTGCATGTCGACATGCTTCGGTGACCCGAGGCGGAGGAAAAGGGGGCAGTCCGCAGATTTGGATGATGACGATCTCAGACAGCTGCTCGCGGACAAGGCAAATGCCTTACAGCAACTGGAGGTTGCTTGGCTGCAGTGCAGCATGTTGCTCGATGTGTGCCATGGAAGAAGTCGTTGCGACTCTTGACGAGCTTCGCGCATGCGCAAGCTTTTACAGGGCTCCTTGTGGTGCTGTGACGTTTAATGTCGTGCCATCTGCAGTCTTCCTATAGGGGACAATGCATCCAAAGGTACAGGGACAGATTTAAACATCCTTCATCATCACAACTTATCAGCGCAAGTGCAGCACGCAAAAGCGAGCTTTGGTAACAAGCGCCGTGCAGCTTGAACCACCGCTGTGCAATTCGAGAACACTCGAAGTGGAGGTGGCTGCACTCCTCAAAAAGCAAGCGCATGACCCATGCTGCGTTCACGCGGGCTTTCAACGGTAGTGACTTTTCGGGCACCTGGATGGGTTGCGTTCTATGTAGAGGTAGCTGCCACAAAGTCGCAGCGAGTTCCGGGGCGTAGCTCCTGAAACCTGAGGAGCTGTTGGAGGCCTCGGGGGGCGACCCGGCGCTGCGGCAGCTGCGGGATCTGTGCCGAGATCGGCTGGCGGCGGACCTCTCGCAGCTCGTGGTCTCGAGCGATGGCCTTGCCGGCCGCGAGGGCTGCGACCCCTCCGAGCTGCTGGCGGAAGCGCGGCGCCGTGGCTCGGCGGACACGCGTACAGGGGAGAATCTTGCACGAGCGGGGAAATATGGAGAAACCCGGGAGAAGCGCGGAGATCAAACAGCCCGGGCATTCCATGGCTTAGCGGGTGCCTGCCGATATTCTTTATCGGCCATGCGCTCTCATTGAGGCTTGGCAGTGCTGGAGGAAGAGACGGCTGGTCAGCGGTTTGCCCGGCGCCGGCGCGCCAGCGAGGCCGGAGCCGAGCTCCTTTCGGCAGTTCGGCAGTTGCCCGATGAATGGTTGCATAGAGTTGTTCTCGACTTTTGATTTACACTTCCTCCCACTAACATGGCAACGCACACGGGGTCCCTTCAAAAGGAATTTGATCTTCCAGGTACCTCCCCACAGGTGCCATGTTAGTTGGAGGAAGCGTAGGTGGTTTCAACCACCACGGGGATGCTGGAGAAATTTCACACAAACTGGAATGCCCGGCTATGTAGCGGTTATAAGCCCTGTTAGTTTTCGGGTTTCAGCTCTGCAGGGCAGTGGACACCATCTTAGGATGCTGAAACGCTGGTTGTGGCTTGCTTGTTGGAAAAGAAACTTGAGTCTTGTCGGGTCTTGAAGGGAACCTGTTCAAAGCACAAAGGTTGCAGTTTTGGACCGCACCACGTTTTGCACATGGTGAGCACAACATGGTGAGCAGTTCTTTTACTTTGCTGGGGAAGTGTGCTCCATATTGCAACCCCTTGTGACGTGCGAATCCTTGGCCTTCGATATCAGATCTCGACAGATGTTGAATGCACTTAGCCTCTTGCAGCACAACGCGCCCGCCAGGATCCCAGCACAGTCGCAGGGATGGCTAGTCACATTCAACGCCTGGAGGCTGGGGGCCCTCTGAAGACTTGAGCTGAGTCTTGTATCCCTGAAACCTTGGGAAGGCGGACCCTTGGATGTCCGCTTGGAGCAAGCCGAGTTTCTTCGCGGAAGACTTGCGACATGGGAACGTAGCCTCACCCCCATCGCCCCAAGAGGTGAGAGCGACCGCAGTCCTCAGCCAGGAGCAACTTCAAGAACTGCGCAGCAGAATGCAGCGCCTGCGAGGTGACATCGGCCAGCCCGACAAGGACAGATTCATAGCATATGAGCAGTGTCCAAAAACCCATTGACATAGCATGGTTGGACGGCTTAATATCTAGCTATGATCAAATATCTAATCTATGTTCAGTGCAAAAGGTCAGTTTGGAACGGACCTGGGGGTGCTCCCTCAATTAGCAATCGAAGAAGGGAACGACCCCCAGTTTTCCTCGATATATGTACATGTTGACCGTGGCTCACATGCCCTGGGCAGCTTTGGCATAGTTTGCATTAAGCAGCACCCAAAACCATTTCCTTTTGGCATTACCCGTTGAGTAAGCGGCGCTACTTTGATTCGCCTTGACCACATTATAGACCCAAAGTCAGTGGGCTTTGGAAGCTTCACTATTTGACTGTATGCACATTTCGACCTTTGTGCCTATGGGGAACAGTATGTAAGAACTGTCTTGGTGACGTAGGGGTCGAGAGGCCCGTGAGAGTCAGATGCTGGTCTATTCCAGCTGTTCTAGAGAGACGATTCTATGTGGCATTGTTTGTGGGTGTATGAATTGCCATACAGTGAACGGTTTGCCATCATTTTCAGTCAACTCTGCCGTGCCTTGTTTGCTTTGCCTGCATCATAGAACTGTGTGGTTCACCGCAGGACTCGGCAATGCTGGCGGCACATGTACTGGAACACGAGCGCTGCTCGGACATGCGGAAGGGATCCTCTGGACGAAAAACAGCATTTGACTCATGCAGAGCTTCCAACATGAATAAAGCAAATGGTCTTTCGGCAAGGGTTCTCAAAGCCCCCGGCGAATTTGATGCTGGCCAGCACATCTTCCAAATGGTGGGAACTGTGTGTAGTGCACGTGGAGCATGCGGAGCATGCGCCACCGAACAAATCTCGCGTGCTGTGATTTGTGTCTTCTTGTTTTGTTGCAGTGTTGGGCCGCGCTTTGCGATTCAGAGCAAACAGGTTTACACATTTCATGGTTGCACCACACGGTTCTCTCAATAGTTTTGATATTGGGTGGGCGTTGGTTTCTTTTGGTTTCCCTTGAACACAAATCTCAAAACACGAAGAGCCCAACATTCATATTCCTGGGGCCAAGAACCCAGACTTCAAAGAAGAAGGAGCCGAATCCAAAAAACATCCCTATTCTCCACCCAGTTTTTCTGTTTCACCACCCACCCCACCCCTCAACCCCCGCGCAACCCACTGAGCTACCTCCCCCCCAACAGACCCGTCACTTCCAACCAAGGCTCTTTGGAGGACATGGCGCATGAGTGGCAGCGCTGCCAACGCCAATTGCAGTGCACGGAGGCTGGAAAGAGAAGTCTTATGCGAGAAACATGACCATGGCAGCATGGCATCGTTTCTCCCTTTGGTTTCCCATGTCACAACCACTCCAAAGGCACCCTCCAATTTGTGTGGAACACCCTCCAATGGTTGGACACAATTCCAAGCATGTAACACATGTCCACAGAGCCCGCCACAAAGTTAAGACCCTGTTTCTTGGTACTGGCTTGCCTTGACATCCCCCCCAACCAAAATGGGTGGCCAAAAAGAGTACGCCAAGCAAGTGAGAGGCCCATATTCCGTGTGCAACAAAGTTGTCGTACCGGGTGGCTGAGCGTCTCAGCTTGCGGGAGGTGTCCAGTTCCCACGGCCAGGAAGACGAGCTGCAGGCTGGGGGATCGTTGGATCGGCTCATGCTGAGAAGATTGGCTCGGGGGAAAGGCTGCAGCGCGGCGGCGGCAGTGAAACCCGGGTCGAGGGCTGGAGAGCTGTGAAGTCAAACCCAAGTGCGTGTTTCCAAGCATTAGGCCGCAGGAAAGCTTGCCAAAAGCAGAGACCCTGCTGGGAGGCCCGTTTCAGTGACGTTTCGACGTTCTTTCTTTCAGGGTTTATTTGCCGGACCCCTGGACCGTTCTTTCAACTGAGAGATGGGCTCAGGCCCAGTCGGACCTTGTGGGGGACCTGCTTCGTGGGTGCCGAAGTTCCAATGCGGCGCTCGCCCGGGAGATCGCCGAGGCGGGCGAGTTACTCTCACACTCGTTCCAACTTTCCCGCATGTGGCTTCCCGCGTGTTGACGTGTTGGGTGTAGGGTTGCGTTTGAGCCTTTGTCGTGTGGGATCGTTTGCAGCGGATCCGGGATCCTCGACTTTTGCTAGAGCGCATGACACGGGCAAGCGTGAAGCATTTTTTGGTAGCTGAATCAGCAGCTTGCGATTATGCAAAGTCATCCTCTTGGGCAGTACAAACTCTTTCGGAGTGCAACGCGGGCGACTTGTCACGCTTCAGAAATGATCAATGTTTATTGCAAAAGCACTTTGCCAACATGCTTGCGAATGAAGAAACCGAGTCTTCAAAGTGACTTGACTCAGGCCAGCTTGGACGATCCAGCCATCGCGGCAATTCTGTCAAAGCGCACGGACAAGAAGGCCTTTGCTGATGACGATCGGTCGCCGGACTTGAATCCATGCGTGGATCCTGTCAGAAGAAGACCAAGACGGATCAGATCTTAAAAAAGGAGATCCCACCAACAAACAGTCAATTGTGCAGAATATATTTTGCAAACCTTCTGCTCTTTTGGCTACACAAACGCCAAACCCATACTATTCCAATACAAACACAATGCAGCACCAATACAAATCAATACGAAGCAGTATGAAACGATTCTACACAAACTCAACCAATACAAAACAACACTAACTCAAAGGCTACTCGAAGGTGTGGAATTGTTGTAGCTGTTCGGGTGTATCATGAGGCTGCCTGGAATGAGTTTCCGAGATAAAGCTGTGAATGCTGTCTATACCATTATGATGCTACCTTGTGGTTAATATGTTGTCTACATCATACATAATTATGATGCTGCTTTGCGCTGCACAAATGGTGTGCAGTGTTGGGGTCAAGTGATTGTGACAAGTTTTGAGGGATCGTACGTTTTGGGTGGGGGGTGTTGGGATTTGGGATCATTCAGCGCAGGGTGCGGTTTAAGGCAAGCGCTGCTGGAGGAGGCGCTTCGGCGTCTGGCACGGTTCGACGACCAGCTGGAGAGGCAGCGGGGCGCTCTGGCAAGGCGCGGTGTGCGGCGTGCGGCGCGCTGCTGGCTTTGGGGGCGTTGGGGGCGTTGGGGGCGTGGGGGCGCGTTGGGACATGATGTCGTGTCACCAGTGACCCGACCCGAGGCGGAGGAAAATGGGGCAGTCTGCGGATTTGGACGATGACGATCTCAGGCAGCTCCTTGCAGACAAGGCAACCGCCCTGGAGACACTGGAGGATTCCCAGCTGCAGTGCCACAATGTGCAAAACTTTGCTCGACCATGCCGGGTTTTGCGCATTTTTTGCAGCTCCCACGTGCGTCGAAACCCGAGGAGCTGTTGGAGACCTCGGGGGGCGACCCGGCACTGCGGAGGCTGCGAGATCTGTGCCGAGATCGGGCGGCGGACCTCGAGCAGCTCGTGGCCTCGAGCGATGGCCGTGCCGGTCGCGAGGGCTGCGACCCCTCGGCGCTGCTGGCGGAAGCGCGGCGCCGTGGCTCGGCGGACATGGATGGGCGCCGCATCGCCCACCAGCGGAGAAAAACCGGGAAAAGCGCGGAGATCAAACAGCCCAGGGCATTCCATAGCTTCGGTGCTTGCCGGGCATTGGCCGTCTATCAACTGAGGCTTGGCGGTGCTGGAGGAAGAGTCGGCTGGTCAGCGGTTTGCCCGGCGCCAGCGCGGCAAAGCAGCCGAGAAGGCCGAGACAATTGCTCGTTACGCCAAGATTTGTGGGTGCGTACAGTTTGTCCCTTACTTTGGGATGGTTTCCGCTCTCAACCACGGCCAAGGGCTTTGGGTATGCAGCGGCTACAAACCCCATTTGGTTCTGAGTTGGATTGTGATTGGGGGCAGTGAACACCATGTCAGGATGCTGTACTGTTTGTTGAGGCGCTGCTTGGACTCAACACAACTTGTGCCTTTCAGGGAAGCCAACTAGCAGGGGCAGGGATACAGGGGGAACCAGGGATACGGGAGGATTCCCCATAAATGCACCTTGACTAAGTTTGATATGGGAAATGGCGCCAAGGGATTCCCCCCAGATCCCCGCTCCCTCCGTATCCCCGCTTGTTCGTTTGTCATGTTTGTCCAAGCCTTGCCGAATCTTGAAGAACCCTGCGGTGAACCTTTTCAACGAAGAAAGGTCACGCATTTGGGACAGCCCCTGGCCCAGGTCAGGTGTTTTTCAACGTGTTTTCTTTTGTTTGTGCCGTGCACATACTTTGTGCACACTGGAGTTCCGAAAGTTATCGACCCCCCCCCAACCCCCTCCCCTCAACCCCTTAGAACATGCTGCAAACACTGGAATTTCCCATGTGAGAGGCACCAAAAGCAGCAGCAAGAGCCCACGTTACTTTTTTGTTGGAGACTGTAGCCCCTTGAGACGTGCGAAGCCTTCCCGGCCTTCGATGGGTCAGATCTCGACGGATGGACGCGCCGGCCAGGATCCCAGCACAGACGCAGAGATGGCCAGTCACATTCAACGCCTGGAGGCTGGGTACCCACTTTTTCTGGCATTTCGATTCATGACTACCAGCATTGGCCACATTCGACGCCCAGATCTCTGCATACCCCCCACACCCTCACAAATGGGACTTGGGGGATTGCAGCGGACCCCTGGAATTCCAATTCGAGCAACCCGAATTTATTTTCGCAAGACTTGCAGCAACATGGGAATGGCGCAACCCCACCCCAGAGGAAAGAGCGACCGCAGTCTGCCAGGAGCAACTTCAAGAGCTGCGCGGCAGAATGCAGCACGTGCGGGGTGACATCGGCCAGCCCGACAAGGACTGAGACAGCCCTATGTGAGCAATGCCCAAAACTCATTCGCTGAACCTGGCTGAAAAAGGTTAACATGTAGACCAGAGGGTCGCTTTGCACGTCTAATTATGGTGAAACGTTCAGCCAGTGTTCAGTTTGTGGTCATCTTGACATGCGGAGGAGACTCACCAACAAAGAGAGATACAAGATTAACCACGGGCGTGAACCCCAATTGTCCCATATACATATATATATATATATCGCATAGTTAAAAAAAAAAAAAAAAAACTTACATGTGATGACTTCATAGATAAACCTTTCTGACCATATTGGTAGAACCACAAGTCAATGGGTTTGCGTATGCACATTCGACCTTTGCCCCATGGGTAACAGTCTGTCATAGTTCAACTTTATGTGAGCGCGTGTGTGTGTGTGTGTGGTTTATGAGCTTGATTGTTTTTCGTACAGCAGAGACCAACTCGTTTTCCTGCAGTTGCTGCAGGACTCATCAATGTTGGCGGCACACGTGCTCGCTCACGAGAGCTGCTCGGCAGGAACATTCGGCGACCGGTCTTATGGCAATGGTTCTCAGAATGCCCGTGCAGGTTAATTGGATGCAGCCGGTTTCGTGGGGTTGTGTGGTGAGTGCGGTGCATGCGCCATCGAACAAATCTGGTGTGCTGTTATTTGTCCTGACGTTTTCGCACAGTTTCAACTCCATGTGTGGTTCTGACGAATGCGCTCCCATTTTCTCCGCAGGGGTTTCCGCTGAGGTCGTCCATATGGCGTCCCCCCTTGGCAAAGCGTCAACATCCTGGTCTGCCGAGCAAGGAATTTGTATGAAATTGTTGCAGAGTTTGTTGGTTTTGCAAATTCAATTTTTACAAGGCACAATTCATGAAAAGACTGGAGGTGCTGAAAGTACGCTCTAATAAGAGCTGGTTTAGTATTGAATCAATGAAAAGTAATTTTTCCGATAATATTCCTGAAACCTAGTAGGCCCGATAATAGGGGGAAGCGATTATTTGTTTTTGGATATGTCTCTAAATTGGAAAATATGGAACCCAACCAAGACGGCCTTTGGTTCCCTTTTGTTTCTGCTCGGAATCAATCTCAAAACGTGTACACTCAAAACAAGATCCCACCAAGCGGATAACATCAAGAAAGGAGGCAAGGATTATCCTCATACAAGTTGCAACAGACCAGCCGTAACATTTCGGACAAGCTGGAAGGGAGAAGCTGCAGGCATTCAGAGTATGCAGTGTTTGGGCCGAAACCTCTTTGTAAATGGGATAAACCGATGTATGCTTACTCTTCTGATATGTGTTTTACAGGGGGAGGCAATTCCGTTCGCAAAGATCCTCAATTGAGCATTGACCCACTAAATGTTAGTCCGCCTGACCCGTCCCGTCCACCTTTCCCACCCCAACCCCCACAAACCTCAAGCCTCCAAATCCCTCACCCTCTGAGGCTCTTTGGAGGAGATGGCACGTCAGTGGCAGCGCTGTCAATTCCACTGCACGGAGGCGGGTTTTCCCCTACCCATGGCATCGGTTTTCCGATGAGTTTCCCTCTGAATCCACCAGACAAGCCATGGGTTGCCTAGAGTTGATTGGCTGGCGGCCTTTGACCCCGCCACTTTTGCTGAGTGCCTCGCTTTGGCAACGAAACCCAGTGGGGTGCAGCAGTGCTCAAGAGCTGTGGAGTCAAGATAGTCAAGTAAACGTTTCTAAGTACGGCCTCAAGAAAGATAGGCACGCCTGGGGGCTTGCAAACAGTGAGAGACCCTTTTTGGAGGCGGTTTCGGTGTTTTGTGCCCTTGTTTTCAAGGGTCCAGGATTTCGACGTTCTTTCTTTGAGATTTCTTTGCCGGACCCCTGGACCGTTCTTTCAGCAGAGAGATGGGCTCAGGCCCAGTCGGACCTTCTGGGGGACCTGCTTCGTGGATGCCGAAGTTCCAATGCGGCGCTCGCCCGCGAGATCGCCGAGGCGGCCGAGTGACTCTCACACGCTTTCCGACTTCCCCGGAGTGGCTCCTCGCGTGTTGACGTGGTGGGTGTAGGGTTGTGTTTGAGCCTTTGTCGTGTGGGATCGTTTTCAGCGGATCCGGGATCCTCGACTGTTGTTAGAGCGCGTGAAGCGGGCAAGCGTGAAGCATTCTCCGGTAGCAGGAGTTCAGACTTCCCATTTCCTATTGCAAAAGCCCTTTGCCAACACGTTTGCGAATCAAAAAATACAAGTCTTCAAAGTGACTTGACTCAGGCCAGCTTGGATGATCCAGCCGTCGTGGCAATTCTGTCAAAGCGCACGGACAAGAAGGCCTTTGCTGATGACGATCGGTCGCCGGACTTGAATCCATGCGTGGATCCTGTCAGAAGAAGACCAAGACGGATCAGATCTTAAAAAAGGAGATCCCACCAACAAACAGTGTTTTGTGCAGACCAACTTTTCGAAACCATTTGCTCTTTTGGCTACACCAACCCCAAACCCATACTATTCCAATACAAACACAATGCAGCACCAATACAAATCAATACGAAGCAGTATGAAACGATTCTACACAAACTCAACCAATACAAAACAACACTAACTCAAAGGCTACTCGAAGGTGTGGAATTGTTGTAGCTGCTCGGGTGTATCATGAGGCTGCCTGGAATGAGTTTCCGAGATAAAGCTGTGAATGCTGTCTACATCATTATGATGCTACCTTGTGGCCAACATGTTGTCTACATCATACATCATTGTGATGCTGCTTTGCGCTGCCCACATCGTGTGCAGTGTCGGGGTCAAATGATTGTGACAATGTACGTTTTGGGTGGGGGGGTGTTGGGATTTGGGATCATTCAGCGCAGGGTGCGGTTTAAGGCAAGCGCTGCTGGAGGAGGCGCTTCGGCGTCTGGCACGGTTCGACGACCAGCTGGAGAGGCAGCGGGGCGCTCTGGCAAGGCGCGGCGTGCGGCGTGCGGCGTGCTGCCGGCTTTGGGGGCGTTGGGGGACGTGGGGGCGCGTTGGGGCTTGATGTCGGGTCACCCGTGACCCGACCCGAGGCGGAGGAAAATGGGGCAGTCTGCGGATTTGGACGATGACGATCTCAGGCAGCTCCTTGCAGACAAGGCAACCGCCCTGGAGACACTGGAGGTTGCCCAGCTGCAGTGCCACAATGTGCAAAACTTTGCTCGACCATGCCGGGTTTTGCGCATTTTTTGCAGCTCCCACGTGCGTCGAAACACGAGGAGCTGTTGGCGACCTCGGGGGGCGACCCGGCGCTGTGGAGGCTGCGAGATCTGTGCCGAGATCGGGCGGCGGACCTCGAGCAGCTCGTGGCCTCGAGCGATGGCCGTGCCGGTCGCGAGGGCTGCGACCCCTCGGCGCTGCTGGCGGAAGCGCGGCGCCGTGGCTCGGCGAAGACGGGTGCAGGCAAAGCATCTTGCACGAGCGGGGAAACCCGGAGAAAGCGCAAAGATCAAACAGCCCGGCGCATTCCGTAGCTTCGGTGCTTGCCAGGCATTGGCCGTCTATCTGAGGCTTGGCAGTGCTGGAGGAAGAGACGGCTGGTCAGCGGTTTGCCCGGCGCCAGCGCGGCAGAGCAGCCGAGAAGGCCGAGGCATTTGCTCCTTCCAAGATCTGTGGTTCCGTACAGTTTGTCCCTTAAAGGGATGGTTTCCGCTCTCAACCACGGCCAAGGGCTTTGGGTATGCAGCGGCTACAAACCCCATTTGGTTCTGAGTTGGATTGGATTGTGATTGGGGGGCAGTGAGCACCATCTCAGGATGCTAAACCGTTTGTTGAGTCTCGCTGCTTGGAATCAACACAACTTGAGCCTTGCCAGATCTTGAAATCGATCTCGAGTTTGGGACAGCCCCTCGGCCAGTGTTTTTCAATGTGTTTTCTTTTGTTCGCGCCGTGCACATACTTTGTGCACACTGGAGTTCCGAAAGTTATCACCCCCCCCAACCCCCTCCCCTCAACCCCTTAGAACATGCTGCAAACACTGGAATTTCCCATGTGAGAGGCACCAAAAGCAGCAGCAAGAGCCCACGGTACTTTTTTGTTGGAGACTGTAGCCCCTTGAGACGTGCGAAGCCTTCCCGGCCTTCGATGGGGTCAGATCTCGACGGATGGACGCGCCGGCCAGGATCCCAGCACAGACGCAGGGATGGCCAGTCACATTCAACGACTGGAGGCTGGGTACCCACTTTTTCTGGCATTTCGATTCATGACTACCAGCATTGGCCACATTCGACGCCCAGACTTGAGCCGAGTCGTCCCTGCATACCCCCACACCCTCAGAAATGGGACTTGGGGGATTGCAGCGGACCCCTGGAATTCCAATTCGAGCAACCCGAATTTCTTTTCGCAAGACTTGCAGCAACATGGGAATGGCGCAACCCCACCCCAGAGGAAAGAGCGACCGCAGTCTGCCAGGAGCAACTTCAAGAGCTGCGCGGCAGAATGCAGCACGTGCGGGGTGACATCGGCCAGCCCGACAAGGACTGAGACCGCCCTATGTGAGCAATGCCCAAAACTCATTTGCTGAACCTGGCTGAAAAAGGTTAACATGTAGACCAGAGGGTCGCTTTGCACGTCTAATTATGGTGAAACGTTCAGCCAGTGTTCAGTTTGTGGTCATCTTGACATGCGGAGGAGACTCACCAACAAAGAGAGATACAAGATTAACCACGGGCGTGAACCCCATTTGTCCCATATATCTCGCATATTAAAAAGAAGAAGTGGAAAAACAAACAAGCAAAACAAAACAAACAACTTACATGTGTTGACTTCATAGATAAACCTTTCTGGCCATATTGCAGAACCACAAGTCAATGGGTTTGCGTATGCACATTTCGACCTTTGCCCCATGGGTAACAGTCTGTCATAGTTCAATTTTATGTGAGCGCGTGTGTGTGTGTGGGTGTGGTTTATGAGCTTGATTGTTTTTCGTACATCATGGACCAACTTGTTTTCCTGCAGTTGCTGCAGGACTCAGCAATGTTGGCGGCACACGTGCTCGCTCACGAGAGCTGCTCGGCAGGAGGAAGATTCGGCGACCGGTCTTATGGCAATGGTTCTGAGAATGCCTGTGCAGGGTAATTGGATGCAGCCGGAACATATGCAGTTTCGTGGGGTTGTGTGGTGAGTGCGGTGCATGCGCCATCAAACAAATCTGGTGTGCTGCTATTCGTGTCCTGACGTTTTCGCACAGTTTCAACTCCATGTGTGGTTCTGAACAAATGCGCTCCCATTTTCTCCGCTTGCGCAACACGATTCTTCCAAAGAATCGCTTCCCCCTATTGTTCAGTCCCGGGACCCCCCCCTTTCGTGTCAATAAATAGTTTTTTTAGGAAGACGTATTTACTAGCAATTATATAGGGTCTCAGGGGGTCGCAGGGGTTCCGCCGAGGTCGTCCATATGGCGTCCCCCCCTTGGGAAAGCGTCAACATCCTAGTCTGCCGAGTAAGGAATTTGTATGAAATTGTTGCAGGCAGTTTGGTTTTGCCAATTCAATTTTTACAAGGCACAATTCATGAAAAGACTGGAGGTGCTCAAAGTACCCTCTGATAAGAGCTGGTTTAGTATTGAATCAATTATAAGTAAAAGGTTGCTGTTTTCTGATTATGTGCTGAAACCTAGTAGGCCCGATAATAAGGGGAAGCGATTATTTTTTGGATATATATATATATATATTATGTCTCTAAATTGGATAGTATATTGGAACCCAACCAAGACGGCCTTTGGTTCCCTTTTGTTTCTGCTCGGAATCAATCTCAAAACGTGTACACTCAAAACGAGATCCCACCAAGCGGATAACATCAAGAAAGGAGGCAAGGATTATCCTCATACAAGTTGCAACAGACCAACCGTAACATTTCGGACAAGCTGGAAGGGAGAAGCTGCAGGCATTCAGAGTATGCAGTGTTTGGGCCGAAACCTCTTTGTAAATGGGATGAACCGATGTATGCTTACTCTTCTGATATGTGTTTTAAAGGGGGAGGCAATTCCGTTCGCAAAGATCCTCAATTGAGCATTGACCCACTAAATGTTAGTCTGCCTGACCCGTCCCGTCCACCTTTCCCACCCCCAACCCCCACAAACCTCAAACCTCCAAATCCCTCACCCTCTGAGGCTCTTTGGAGGAGATGGCACGTCAGTGGCAGCGCTGTCAATTCCACTGCACGGAGGCGGGTTTTCCCCTACCCATGGCATCGGTTTTCCGATGAGTTTCCCTCTGAATCCACCAGACAAGCCATGGGTTGCCTAGAGTTGATTGGCTGGCGGCCTTTGACCCCGCCACTGTTGCTGAGTGCCTCGCTTTGGCAACGAAACCCAGTGGGGTGCAGCAGTGCTCAAGAGCTGTGGAGTCAAGATAGTCAAGTAAACGTTTCTACCTACGGCCTCAAGAAAGATAGGCACGCCTGGGGGCTTGCAAACAGTGAGAGACCCTTTTTGGAGGCGGTTTCGGTGTTTTGTGCCCTTGTTTCCAAGGGTCCAGGATTTCGACGTTCTTTCTTTCAGAGGGTTCTTTGCCGGATCCCTGGACCGTTCTTTCAGCAGAGAGATGGGCTCAGGCCCAGTCGGACCTTGTGGGGGACCTGCTTCGTGGATGCCGAAGTTCCAATGCGGCGCTCGCCCGCGAGATCGCCGAGGCGGGCAAGTTACTCTCACACGCCTTCCGACCTTCCCGGAGCTCCCGGCGTGTTGACCCTTTGGGTGTAGGGTTGTGTTTGAGTCTTTGTCGTGTGGGATCGTTTTTAGCGGATCCAAGATTCTCGACTGTTGTTGGAGCGCGTGAAACGGGCAAGCGTCTCTGGTAGCAGGAGTTCAGACTTCCCATTTCCTATTTCAACAGCCCTTGCCAACATGTTTGCAAATGAAGAAACCAAGTCTTCAAAGTGACTTGGCTCAGGCCAGCTTGGATGATCCAGCCGTCGCGGCAATTCTGTCAAAGCGCACGGACAAGAAGGCCTTTGCTGATGACGATCGGTCGCCTGACTTGAATTCATGCCTGGATCCTGCGAGAAGAAGATCAAGACGGATCAGATCTTGAAAAGGAGATCCCACCAACAAACAGTCAATTGTGCAGACCGCCTTTTGGAAACCTTTAGCTCTATTGGGAAAGCAGCCTGTGCTCCACGCCATGTTGGAGGCAACACTAAGCAGTATGAGACAACTCTACACAAACTCAATACACAACAACACTAACCTCAAAGGCTAATCGAAGGGGGGCGTTTGGAATGAGTTTCCGAGATAAGGCTGTGTTTGATTTGATGTCGTTCTGCTATTCCAATGTTGTCCACAATATGGTGTTAATTGGTGGCCAAAAATGCTGTCTACATCATGATGATGCTGCTTTGGGGTCGAATGATTGTGCACAAGTGTTGAGGTATTGTCCGTTTGGGCGGGCGTTGGGGAGCATTCAGCACGGGGTTTAAGGCAAGCGCTGCTGGAGGAAGCGCTTAGGCGCCTAGCGCGGTTCGACGACCAGCTGGAGAGGCAGCGGGGCGCTCTGGCAAGGCGCTGCTGGACACGGGCGATGGGGTTGTTGGGGGCGTCCAATATGGGGGGCATTGGGACATGATGTCCCGACCCGAGGCGGAGGAAAATGGGGAAGTCGGCGGATTTAGACGATGACGATCTCAGGCAGCTCCTTGCAGACAAGGCAACTGCCCTGGAGACACTGGAGGTTGCCCGGCTGCAGTGCCACAATGTGCAACACTTTGCTCGATCATGCTGGGCTTTGCGCAATTTGATCAGCTCCCACGTGCGTCTAAACCTGAGGAGCTGTTGGAGACCTCGGGGGGCGACCCGGCGCTGCGGAGGCTGCGGGATCTGTGCCGAGATCGGGCGGCGGACCTCGAGCAGCTCGTGGCCTCAAGTGATGGCCCTGGCCGCGAGGGCTGCGACCCCTCCGCGCTGCTGGCGGAGGCGAGGCGCCGTGGCTCGGCGGACACGTGTACAGGCAAAGCATCTTGCACAACGCGGAGAAACCCGGAGATCAAACAGCTCGGGGCATTCCATGGCTTAGGTGCTTGCTAGGCAGTGGCCGTCTATCGTCTGAGGCTTGGCAGTGCTGGAGGAAGAAACGGCTGGTCAGCGGTTTGCTCGGCGTCGGCCCGGCAGAGCAGCCGAGAAGGCCGACGCATGTGCTGCAGTGCCACACTGTAAGGGCAGTTTGCTTGTCGGAACAACAGATGGCTGTGGTCAAAAATAGGTTCCCAGAATGGGACCAGGAAGTGGAAACATGGATGAACACCTGTGGTCCCTGGTGGTTTAATTTTGCCCCATACCCATGCCATTCACGCCTTGAGCGCTGCATTGCCTGGAGGCATCGTCCCGCGCAGGCTGGGAGTTCGAACATGGGTTGGTCTGACTGAATGTTCTTTGCTCGCCAACCACAGAGCTGAGTAGTTGATGGTGCTCTTGACCAGGGCAGCATGGTCCTCCGAAGATGCCGTTGACCGCGCTTCATCAGCATATATGGTAGAGTAGTGCTTCCTAGCAAAGCGAATGGAATGTGTGCAGGGTACTTGTTGTTGCTTTTCAAGCTAAGGATGATGCGAAGGATCCTTGGCTGCACTACTGCCGTTCTTCTTTCTTGCGTCGCTGCGAGTTTTGCTAAGCGTCGCCGTTTTGGCCGATGCAAAGTGAGTTCCTGGTGGGGCGACGTTTACGGGGAACTTATCTAAGCCGACCATGATCCCGATGTCAAACAGCGGACACCTGATTGGCCCGGCGGCCCAGGTTGGAAACCAAACCCAGGATCAAGAAAGAATTCGGGTGATGAAGAGGGAGTGTCCCCTTTTTAGAGGGTGTCCATTGAGGAAGCACCTGCTACAAATCAGCCAGATTGGTTCGGCCGCCCGGAAATCGGATCGCCTTTGCGCCGGCCAGCCCATCTAAGGCCCGGCAAGCTGCGCTGGCCGACGCGGCAAGACGATTGGCATGTTTCGAGGCCGGCAAAACCTTCCCAGTTCCATAAATGCCTTCTCAGGGAAGCACCCTCTTGAAAACCAATTGGACAACTTGGATGGGCTTGCCAATCTCCGTGCTCGATCCCCAGTTTTGCCGCACTTGCAATGAAGCCTGCAGCATCTTTGGCACAGGAGCAACTGGACACCCAGCGCCAGGGTCTCCTGAAGCGCCGCCGCGCGCCCGCGGCTGAGGCGCGGCGACCGGGTGGCCCATTTCAATGCTGGGCAAACCACCCGTTTTTGACCTCGGGTTGAGAATGGAACATGTACCCTCCCTCCAACCAACATGACCTTACAGAGGGTCCCTTCAGGAGCAAATTGTTCTTCCAGGTACCCTCCAACAGGTGCTATTTTAGCGGGAGAGAGGGTAATCCCTTACTATGGATGTTCAACAACCTTTCTGAACATAGGATATGAGGTTCTGTCAAAATATACGCCTGGTTATGGTCAATTTGGGGGGAGTAGCTCTATTTAAGTTTGACCAAAACCAGGGGATCCCCTCAATTAGTGGAATGTGAAAATAGCCCTTGGGTAGCTTCCCTCGTGTTCTTTGTGTTTTGTTTCTTGTATTTGCCCTCATAGGAATGGGGGGTAATGAATCTCGCTCAATATGTGTAATGCTTCCAAATGCAAAGTAAAAGCGTATGCATGGGGTACGTGTCTTTTTCCCTGACCCTCCTTTAACGCCCGCTTCCCAAGTTTCTGAGAGGCGAGTCACGTGTTCAACACGCATGCATTGGAAGTCATACGAAGTCTTCCCGCTTGCAAACAATGCGGGGGGTCAGGTTCGCTTGGATTTGCCTTTGCTGTCCAAACTCAAAAGGGTCACGTTTTGAGACCCCAAATATGTTTGTCGCTAAATGCGGGGAATCCCTAAGCTGGGTGCTTTCCCCTGTAGCTTTGATTGAAAAGAACCCCACAATGGCAGTTCCAAACGATGCAGCCAAACGTTGAATGGTCTGTGCTCATTTCCTTCGGAGGCCGACGGGGTGCTTGCAGCCCACGCCTTGCTCCACACCAGCCGCTTGGCCGTTTCGCGTCGCCTCGCTTGTTGCCAGCTGTACGAAGATGACCGCAAAAAGAGCTCTCGTCTGTGGACCCAAGTACAACCTATGTGGCTGTGGGTCAAACATAGGTACCCAAAATGGAACCCTTGTAAGTGGAAACATGGACCCAAGCCTGTGTCCCCAGGTGGTTTTATTTTGACCCATACCCGTGTGAGCGTAGGGGGTTGAGGTCCCAAGAAATTGCAGCCCCTTCTGGAACTCGGGGACCATCTTCAAGCTTCCAACATGTTTAAGTGCTCCCCCCTTTGTTTCTCCAAGCGGGGTGCATCGGTCACCTTCCCAAGCCCTCTTTCATTGGAGTCTCTGCTAGCCGAGGAGTCTTAGCCGCCAGTGGGTGGCAAGAATGGTTCGCGGACATGTTCCCCATGTAGATGGTGTCTAAAGGGTTCAATCAATGGACATTTCCCATATTGTCTTCGGCCAGGGGGCCGCTGGTCCGCCAACTCTTGGGCCCCAGATTTTAGGGGTCCTTATATTTCCATTTTCAGCCCATTCAAACTTCACCCTTGGCTCAAGTTACGTTCTTGGTTCGAGACAGGGCTTTTAGTAGCCTTGCAGATTGATCGGGTTCCATTCTTGGAGAATGGCCGCCTCTGATCCCGTGGAGCTACGCGTTGCCGGCCTGGATGGTAGGGAGCTTCGCTTCAGCACTGCAGACATCCTGGGTAAGGAATTGCTGCAGCTACTTCCATTTGCTTAAGAATCAGTTTTTATTTTATTTTCGCCTGTTGGCTTTAAAGGGAATCTATCACTGCGTGAAATATGTTTTTTCCCCAGGGGTCTTAGCCAAATCGAAGGCTTGTAAAGTCCCAGCTGCCGCCCCGGCCCGGTGGTGTGCTCAGTCTGTGGTTCGGCAACAGCAAGCTCTTGCCGAATCAGACGCTGCGGGAGCAAGGCTTGGAGTCGGTCGGGTCGGTCGGCGTGTTCACGTATATGCGGACCAATGTGCTGAAGGCTTGGGATGTACTCATGGAGGTCGATGGCGAGGATATCGACGACTTCGAGGATGCCATCGAAGCCCTGGAAGGTATCACACACATGTCCGTGGTTCACGATCACTTGCTTCCGGTTCTCCAGGGCTTACCAGCGACTTTGCAAAGCCTGACTATAGGTACTTCCAGTGATCGAAGTTTGAAAGGATTTACTTTCCCCAACAAACTGCAGAGCCTGACCTTCGGCGAGGAGTTCGATGAAAGCTTGAAGGGCATCAGCTTGCCAAGCAGTTTGAAGAGCCTGACGTTCGGCGATTTCTTTGACAAAAGCTTAAGGGGCGTCACTTTGCCCAGCAGTTTGGAGAGCCTGACATTCGGCGAGGACTGGAACAAAAGCTTGAAGGGCGTCAGATGGCCAAGCAATTTGCAGAACCTGACTTTTGGCTTCACCTTCAACCAGAGCTTAAAGGGCGCCAGCTTGCCCAGCAATTTGCAGAACCTGACATTGGGCTTCAGCTTTAACACCAGCTTGAAGGGAGTTGCTTTGCCAAGCAGCTTGCAGAGCCTGAGCTTTGGCTGCTTCAACCAAAGCTTGGAAGAGGTGACTTTGCCCGGCAGCTTGCAGAGCTTGACTTTTGGCGACAACTTTAACCGGAGCTTAACGGAAGTCGCCCTACCCAGCAGCTTGCAATGCCTCACTTTTGGCACAAGGTTTAACCGTAGTCTGCAGGGCGTCACTTTGCCCAGTAGCTTGCGCAGCCTCACTTTTGGCGACAACTTCAACCGGAGCTTCAAGGGAGTCAATCTGCCAGGAACCTTGCAGAGCCTAGTTTTCGGCCACAGCTTCAACAAGAGCTTGAAGGAAGTAAGTCTGCCCACTACCTTGCAGAAGCTGAGTTTCAATGGCAAGTTCAAGCACAGCTTGAAGGGAGTCAACCTGCCTTGTACCTTGCAGGATCTTGCTTTGGGCTGCTCCTCTGACAGCAGCTTGAATGGAGTGAACTTGCCAAGCAATTTGCATAGCTTGATGTTAGGCTGCAACAAGGGAGTGACTTTGCCCTGCAGCTTGCGGAGCCTGACTTTTAACAATACATGTTTGGAAGAGGTCAGTGTGCCCAGCAGCTTGCAGAGCCTGACGTTCGGCGATGAGTTCAACCAGAGTTTGAAGGGTGGCAGCTTGCCAAGCAGCTTGCAAAGCTTAACTTTTGGCGACACTTACAATCAAAGCTTGGAGGGGGTCACTTTGCCCAGCAGCTTACAAAGCTTAACGTTCGGCGAGGATTTCAATCAAGCTTTGCAGGCGGTTACATTGCCCAACGGCTTGCAAAGCCTCATTTTCGGCAACATGTTTGACCAGAGTTTGGAGGGCGTCAGTTTGCCCAGCAGCCTGCAGAACCTGACCTTTGGTGAGAGCTTCAATCAAAGGTTGAACAAAGTCAATCTGCCCAACAGCTTGCAGAGCCTCACTTTTGGTGAGTTCTTTGACAGAAGCCTTGCAGAGGTTTCTCTGCCATCAAGCCTGCAGAGCTTGACTCTGGGCGACGAGTTCTGCGGCAGCTTCGAGGAAGTGACGCTGCCAGTCTCGTTTCACCTTATCTCAGCTGGAGGCCTGTCATTGGATTGCTCATAAGCAGCTGCGCTGGGCGCCCTGCGCGGAAGGTTTCTTGCGAGGTTTGCAAAAGAAGATCACCTTTGGTTGCCACAAGATGAGTTTCCTTTATGGGTCATGTTTGAAGGGGAATTTTAGAGGGCCCTGGCTTCCCCCGCAAAGTTATGGAACCCAGGTCTGGAAAGGGCATCGCGAAGGGGCGAGTTTTTGCAGAGCGGAATATGGGATATCTCCGAGGTCTTCTTCGCTTGGTGGAAACATCTCGGGGTCGACCATGCCCCACGGGCGATTGGATTTGGGGGAAGCTGACTAGTGTCTTGAGACTCTGCGGGTGGGGCTTGGAGGACTTCCCAAGAGTAGATCATCCCAAGACTTGCAGAACACTCCGCCTCTGTGCTTGTCAGGTTTCCTTTGGTTCCGTGAGCCATTTGGATTTTCCATCAACTCTTATAGATGGTGGGAATTTGCCGGAACTCGCTTGCTGCTTGGAAGGGCAAGTTCTGGGAAGGAGGAACTCAGGATGTGTTCATGCATCCTGAGGCCACCCTTTGGCGAAGCTGTTTTGATTGGAAACCAAGGCCATCTTGGGGGCGCTTGGGGGTTCCCTGTTAGACAAGCCCATGTTGTTCAACTCTTCCATGCCAGCTTGTATGTTGGTTCCGTGCAAGTCCGTGAAATGTTGCGCTGTCGCTCTTCAGACGGACGGACATGGATCCCAAAGACCAATTTACTTTTTGGATCGGTTGATGGGGCAAGGACTCTTTTTTTATTTGGGGGGGGGGGGGTTCCCCATGCCAGATTGTAGTAAATTCCCTTGTAGTGGTGCATTCGGCTTAAGGACCCCCCATTTTGAACAGCCCAATTTGTAGAGAAAAGAAAAGTAAGTCTCCCAGTTGCGACAAAGGTTCTATCGATGCGCTGGCTTCAGAGCGGGATGCCTGCTACCAGCACTGCCAGAAGCTATTGCAGGAGAGGGCGGCACCATTTGGGATGTCAATGACTTGGTCAGAATCACCGTTGGAAGGACATGTCACTAGCCACAGTTTCTCAACTACATACCATTGTTCATACCCCTTGAACAACAGCAAGGCCTTGGTCATTTGAGCAAGGCGTATGTAAAACGGGTATGTACAAGCCCAATACACTCTAGAATCCTTAAGGTGGTGTTTGAATGCAGGGTTGGGCAAAATTTAGATAGGCTTGAACAAAAAGGCTATGGCCCTTTAAAAAGGAGGCCACGAGAAGTTTGTTAAAACTCTAGTGGTTTAGACGTGTTTAGCAAAAGGTCACGGCGCCATTACCGCAATACTTCCCTCGCAACGGTCACAACCAAACATTGGTATTTCCCAATGCATCGTCAAGAGTGGTAATCGTGGGCATTGTCCTACGTACTGTACTTTGCAGCACTCTTGTCTTATTCTTTGCATTCCCCATTGGAGCGTACCGGATGCACAGCCACGGTCTCCGCACAGCCTGTTTTTGGCTGCCGCGTACATCGCCTTTCTGAGCTTCTTGCTCTTCAATAGTTGAAGACTGTCCTGCTTATCTGAGCTTCTTATGAGACCGCCGTGCACCAAACTAGTCGTGCTGGTCTTGCAATTGTTTCTAAACACCCAACTCATCACGCAGCGCCACACTCACTTCAAGTGTCATTGGATCAAGTGCCTGCGTGTGTGTCCGCATGTGTCTGTGTGTACAGTGTGTGTATGTGTGTGTGTGTGTCTGTCTGTGTGTGTGCGTGTGCGTGTGTGTGTGTGTCTTGTTGTGTCTGTGTGTTTGTGTGTCTGTGTCTGCGTGTCTGTCTGTGTGTTTCTGTGTGTGTGTGTCTATGTGTGTCTGTCTGTGTCTGCGCGTGTCTGTATGTGTGTGTGTGTGTCTGTGTGTGTGTGTGTGTGTGTCTGTGTGTGTGTGTCTGTGTGTGTGTGTGTCTGTGTGTGTGTCTGTTTGTTTCTTTGTCTGTGTCTGTGCGTCTGCGTGTGTCTGTGTGTGTGTGCGTGGGAATGTGTGTGTGTGTGTGAGTGTGTGTGTGTGCGTGCGTGCATGCGGGCGGACGGACGGGTGTGTGTGTGTGTGTGCGTGTGTGTGTGTGTGTGTGTCTTGTGTGTGTGTGTGTGTGTGTGTGTGTGTGTGTGTGTGTGTGTGTGTGTGTGTGTGTGTGTGTGTGTGTGTGTGTGTGTGTGTGTGTGTGTGTGTGTGTGTGTGTGTGTGTGTGTGTGTGTGTGTGTGTGTGTGTGTGTGTGTGTGTGTCTGTGTGTGTGTGTGTGTATGTGCGAGCGCTTGTCTCTGTCTGCACGAGGGAAGCGGCGTGCGCACGCCCCAGCATGCTGCGTGCGTGCGTGCGTGCGCGTGGGTGTGTGTGTGTGTGTGTGTGTGTGTCTGTGTGTGTGTGTGTGCGCCTGTGTATGCATTGACAGACGCAAAGAATGAAGATTGCAACATGTTCGAGAACATCCACACCCACCCCTCCCACCCCTCCCACCCCCCCAACCCCGAAAAGCGGTTTGAGAGCTCATGGTCGCTCATGGCGCCCTGAGCTTAAACTGGGAGTTTGAATCGCCCTGTTTTCACCGGACCTGGTTTTTCTGAGGAGGCATCCGTCGAGTCCTGGACAGAGGATGAGAAGGTGGCCTGCCAGCGACTGGCAGCGTCTTGGATCGTAGATTGGAGTCGAGATGTGGGGGGTATTTGTTTTTTGAGCACCTTTTTCGGGTTGGTGTTGAGGGAAACCAGCAGTAATTTGTATCATCTTGTAAGGTCTCCCATTTTGACACAAGCCTTGGACAGCAGCAACACTTGTGGTTTTCCTTTTGGTTTCACTGAATACTTCATCAGCTCGGCCTTAGTTGATAAGAAGTCAAAGGCGGCGTCCTATTGAAACGCCCGCGAAAGCTTGCGAAACAAATTTGTTCACGCCAACAACAGAGACGTGTTTTTTTCGGCCGCCTAAAAAAGTTTGACCCCCAGAAGCTCCAGGAAGGCACTGTCACGCACTGGGTGACATGTGTTTTCATAAGGGAGCGCTTTGCCAGCCGCGAAAGCAAACCTGAGACATGAGATCGCGAAGGCATCGCGAAAGGGCCCGGGAAAGCGCACTCATAGTACCGTTTTTTGGCACAAGAGTGTTCGGAACTGCTCTTATGATCTTATGGAGTAAGAAAACAACAGGTTGAGTTCAAACCAAGGTGGAATATTACCGAGTTTCAGACAAGCTCGCACCCACGTTTTCCCTGGATTCTACCCGCAAGCTTTGTATGTGTTTGGTTTGGCTCGCTGAACGCTCAGCTCTGATGTTTCTAGCGCGCGTGAACTTGAGCGCAGCTCCAACTTAGCTTTTGCAGGGCCGCAACATGAGGAAGGACACCAAGGGCCTCGGTGCCTTTCAGCACAGGCTCCTAGCACCTTGAAAGAATAGGCTATTACAATAGTTCTGAACAGCCCTAGAGGGTAGGGACCCCAGTGGTGGTGTCCTTTTACCCTTTTTTTGGGGAGGGTTCCCCTGCTAAAATAGACTACAGAAAAAAGGGTACCCTTATTCTAACCTCTCTACTGGAGGACCGTGTAGAGCCTACCGTGTCTCCTTGACTTTCTTGTGGAGATTTCACGAGCGCAGTTTGGTCGCTTCAGTCCTATCGCATCGAACTACTTCTCAGCCGTGGCCTGCATCTTGACGTACAGTGATTCAGTGATTCGATCGCGTGCCGTTTATGGCATGATATAGCATGCCTCACGTTTCCCATTGCATCATTCCTTGTTGATTCCTTATTCATTTGTTTTATTTTAAAGGAAAACAAACAGCAGACCCGTGGGTTCCTGTTTGGATGATGTCCTTCGGCCTCCCTTGCTTGAGTCAAGGCGTTCTGTTCGCATCTGCTTGAAGGGAAGTCAATAGAAGCCGAAGCATGCTTAGTGGAACGAGGTTTTGAGGGCCACTTTCTGTGATTTTAAGGGAATCTGGCGACTTTGGTATCAAAGAACGGGTTACTTCCCACAACCAGGCATGGTCCACTTCCATGTTTAAAAGAGGGTTCTCCAAGGCTTCTTACCTTGGGATTCCATCTCACAACCATGAACTGACCCCCATTTTTCTAGGGGTTGATTCCTTTTCCATTCTTTTCAGCCATCGTTCTTTTCAAAAACCAGCCAGTTCTCCAGGGTTTTTGGTTTTCTAGAAAGAAGGATCCCTGGAAAGAATGGAAGGTACCCCTGGAATTTTGTGGTGCAAGGCATCTGAGCCTTAGGCGCAGTGTGAGTCGCTGAGCGATACTTGGAGCTCCTGCGCACAGAGTGCTGAGCTTCTCAGCAAGGACGTGTCCAAGGCACATGGGTTCTCTCCATGGAATATCGGGGTGTTTTTGTCGAGGCTACATTTTTTGGTGGTTTCAAAGGGGAACAACAGGACCACCACAAATTTTGGGGGTCTCTCTATTTTGAGACAAACCCATATGAGGAGCTAACAGCGTGTTCCCATCGGGTTTGCTGGTTGATCTTGGCTTTCTGGTTTAGAATTTATTCTATGGGTTTCTGGCAGCGCGGGGTATTCATATTGGCATCCTAGGGGCTAACATTGAAATCGGACATCCCCAGAAATGGTTTCCTCGCTTTCCGTTGAAAGGACACCCTCAAAATAAGATGCACCCATATGAACTATGAAAATTCCTCCTGTTTGCGTGTTGTTTGCCATGAGAGTGTGCTTTGAACATGTGGGCCCTGATTCCCATTTGAACCTATGTTGCCAGACCATTTTGGTGGTTGAGACAACTTCCACCACCGGTCATGGGTTGGAAGCAAGGCTACTGTATGCTGTTTCTTAGTCGAGAGATGTCAGTGACAGGGGCGGCCGCACCACGGGGGCAGAGGTTGCCTTGATGTTTCTTGTCATCCAGTTCATAGAGGCCACTGGCTGAAGGTCCTTCAAGGCCACGAAGAAGAAGCGTTTCAGAAGGAAGACTTAGGCATGAGATAGTAACTGGGGTGCGACATTGCAACATGTGACGGCGCAGAATTCCAAACTTGGGGCAGACCGTGTTCAGGCAGCTCCCTCTGCCCTCACATCCATCTTGCGCAGTGATGCAGACGACACGCTGCTTGGCTGCAGGTAAATTTCGAATGTTGCCAATGTTATTGAAGGTCACCTATTCTGGGGTGAGTCCTAAACTGTAGCCCCAAAAGCGGTGTTCTTCTGCCTGTCTTTGAAGCAACATCCAAGCGTTTCTTCCTCAGTCATCCACGGGAGCCATCCCGTAGACCGGGACTAGATGCCATAGGGCTCCCCCTAGTTCAGGGAAATGGTGTCCACCAAAAAGCCCATCCAACGGGGGCTCCCCAATTTCTCTATAGGGCTTGATCTCCCCATTCTTTTCAACCAGCTTGCTTTTGGGTTCTTGTTCTTGGATGATGGGATAATTTTTGGTTGGTGTCTCCGGGGGTTCTTTTGGTCACTTCCTCTTGCCAAACAAACCAAAACAGCTGAGGCAGGCAGCCCTTGCGGAGGCACTGCGCCGGGTGGCGCGCTTCGACCATGAGCTGGAGCAGCAGCGCTCCTTGCTGCAGAGGCAGAAGGGCGTCGGTGGAAAGCTTCGAATGGTGTAGCGAAGCCGTGCGTTCGCGGAAAGCTTCAGTTGGGGTTGGAGGAAGTCGACATGGCATGGGGAAGGTGGGTTGTTTGGGTGGGACAATTTCAGAATATGTTCAACCACTATTCTTCTCAAGCTGGGCTTCTCAATGATAGTAGGTTCAGAATGCACGCAACATGGCTGTGGAAATTGGCATTTGTGTTGCCACTTTCTATGACACCAAGATAGAGTCACCTTCGGGCTGGCCCACTTTGGTAACACGACTTGGGGTTGGAAACCACAGAACCGGTGGATGCAAACTACACCTAGATGAGTCGATCGAGATTCATGAACCAGAATGTCAATCCTGTACATGAACAAACCCTGTGGAGGGGATCCAGATCCGGATCTCGGCGGAACCCTCCGATTTATCCGACGGGTTTATTTGCTTGTTTGGGGTCGTCAGTAAGTTTTTTTTTTTTTTTAAATGGAGCAGGACAGGCCACTATTCAGGTCTTTTCTGGTGAAGGATACAGCCCAGGTGACTTTGTTTCAAGGCTTGGACAAGCGGGTTTGGGGAACCCCGTTTTGCTTTGTATGCAAACGCCGAAAGGAAACCAACCATTTTGACAGGGCCGTTTCCTCATTTTGGGAGAACCCCAAGTACTTCAAGCGGAGACTTGGCGAGTCCATGCGTCACCGTTCCTCGCTCGCTTGACGCGAGGCGACCAGCGCCAAACAAAGCAATGAATGATGCCATCCTGTCATCCTTGGTGGAAGAGAAGAAAACCGCCCTGGCGCAATGCGAGGAGTCTCGACTGCAAAAAGCTCAGCACCCATGGCTTCGAAGCCGAAGGGGTAAACGCGATTCGGGTATGATATGAATTTGAACTAGCGGCGCATTTGGCGGAAATCACGCGCATGCGTATGCATCGATGTTTACTTCGGGCAGTCTCATTGTCGAAGCCAGCTGAGGAGAATGCGAGTGACGTTGCTTGGAAGGAAGTCCGTGAACTTTGGCAGGGCCCACTGACGTCTGGCTTGGAGAAGCTCACGGTGTCTCTCTCCGAGGCAAGGGATGAGAGATGACCAGCCAAAGGCGGCTCCCCAAAAGAAAGGATATGTTGAGTCCAATGAGAAGCGTAGTTGACGGGAGAAGAGGGAAGGCCAACCATGAATAGTGACCCGGGTTCGACATGAATTTAGAAAATGGGGGGGGGGGGGGTTGAGCCCATTTTGGGCTTGTTTTTTCTAAGGATGGTGTGGGGGGTGCCAACCCCATTTTCTAAATTGTGAATAAAGGAAAATGGGTCTGGTCAGGAAGGGTCCTTTGCCACAGTTACCAAATTAGAAACTGATGTCCCCTTTGTTTTTCACGAGGCTGCCGTTTTCGTTTTTTCATGATGAGGTTGGACCCCCCCCATTTTCTTTTATTGGGGGTCGGCCTAGTGCCACAGCGGACCGAGGTTGCCCCCCCCCATTTTCTAAATTGAGCATCTTTCATGAACCTGGGCTCGGCCCGCCGTTTTCTAATGAACATGGGGTTGGACCCCCCCATTTTCTGCAGGAACATGGGGCGTCCACACCCCACCCCCCAAAAAACCAGACCCCTAGAAGAGTGGTTGGTACTTCCCCCGATTTTGATCCTTTTTCATGGGTCTCGGGGTAGAATTTTCTCAGTACCGGTGATTGGACTCGCTCTTTCACACAGTGTCCGGCTCGAAGACGCTGGGTTGCTCTCTATGATCGAAACCCAGGGGTATAAAGTTAGAGGGTTGCTTAGGTCTCGCTCGATTCCTTTTGGGACCCCAATTTCTGGCCCCAAGAGTCTTCGCAGCAACCCTTTAAAGTTACCAGGGCCCAAATGTCCACCCCGACCGGGTCGAATAGGAGCAACCTTCAACAAATTGAGCAAGTTGCGTGTTCGGAAATCCAGGTTCGACCTCAGTTTTGTCCCTTGTGACCTTAACAAAACCCGGGTAGGGCGATTTTGTCTGCCCTGGAGGTGTGGCGTAGCCCAATTTACTGCACAGGCATCCCTCCTTGGCTATATTCCGCTATGAATGTATGGGTTATTTTTCATTTGGAGCCACGAGGGGTACACCCACAGATCAGGGTACGTGAGTGTGCTTGATTGATCTGCTGCATGAGTTTAGGATTTCCTTTGGGTTCCCTTTCCAAAGTCCTTTGGCAGGTCTTAGCGATTTGAACCATGGCGTCTCTTCCACAACTATGTTTTAGGGAGAATCGGATATGTTTTTTTGCGGTGTATCCCAAAAAAAGCAAGCATTGAGCATGAGGCATTTGACGGGTTTCAGGCGAAGAGCAGCCCGTCGCGCCTCCTAGAAAAGCCAGACACATCGGCAGCTCTCGCGGAAGCTCGCAGACGCTCCCTGGTTGCACGTCAAAAAACTCCCGTTGGCTTGTGGGAGGTAGGGCTAGTCAGCTGCTTTAGGGTTTGACCCACATAAGGAGTTTGCACGGTTGCAATGCTTGCCAGCCCTGGATTGAAGGTTAGCCAGCCCACTATACTGACTGCTTACAATAGCGCAGTGCTGGGAAAGCAAGCAAGAAGCTTCTGGGTTTTTGTTTCGGTCTTTCCAGAAACAGGGACTCCAGAAAATCTCCAAACATCGTACGGTGCACAATCACATAGGACCCCCGCCTCGTAATCTGGGGTTGCCTCAACACGGAAACTCCCAAAATGGGCCGCTTTCCATTAGTTGTTCATTTGAACAACCCAAAAAGGGTGCCCTCATCGAACAAATCATCCCCACATGACCATATGTGCCAATAGCCTAGCTGCGAAAGCAAGAATATGCCGTCAGGTGTTTTTCATACATTGAGTGACCCATGGCTCATGCATCGACGCCTGCACTTTACCAATGCTCGTCAAAAAAAGAGCTGTGTGCATACACTTGCTGAAACCATGACGCATTTTGGGAGAGGCAACGATTCCGCACAAGGTGAAACAAGCTCACCCCGGCTGAAGGTCCCCAAAGTGAGGGGTTCCTTGTCCTCAGTGGAGAGTCATATCTTTGGCCCTCATCAACCAATGATTTTGGTGGTTTCCCCACCAGATTCTATGACAAAAATGTGTTTGGAGAAATTTGGTGTCTGAACCACCAGAAAGGATTGGTGGTTCCGGGCCCCAGGTAGCAATTGCCCGTTGTCCGCTGCAACCCTTGGAAACCTCTCAAGGCCTGGTCACGCTGGAGGAGGAGACGGATCGCCAGAGGGTTGGCCTGCGCAAGCGCGGGAGAGCTGAGGAGGCGCGGGGTCCAAAATGGACATCTGCCCGAACAGTCGAGGGCATCAGGTTTACGCCCAGACAGGTACTGGGTCCCTGTGGTTGCATTCTGAGGGGTTTTCATGTGGGGTACCCTCTTTAAGAGGGTTTTGAAAGGATACCAAGGGGAAATCGCACATTCTGGGATTCCCGCATTTGGAGACAAGCCAACACTTGATTACTTTTGGGACCCGGGTGTAACCCCTTCAAGCTGCCAGTCAGAGGCTATCCCGGATGTCATACGGACCCAGAGGTATCTTGGTGTTTCCAGCCTGCCCCAAAGCGTCGCCTTTGATAAATCCATAGATAATTCATGCGGACTTTTCAGGAGGTTCCAAAGCTGGGATTGATAGCAGTTGATGAGTTGGAGCACTTAGTTTTTGTTAATGTTGAAACGCATGTGGAAACATGAACTGTGTTTGAAATGCTTGACCATAATGGCATGTGCCATTTTGGCTCAAGCTTTGCCCTGGGTTCCTTGAACCCAATTTGTGTGAAAAAAATTGAGTTTGAACACCTTCGAACTAACCCCGATCAAGCAATGGCTTCCTCGGCAACCTCGGCCACCTCCTTTGAGCTGATTGAGGACCAGACGCTCACCGTGGAGGAGGTTGAAATGGCCAGCCAGGAGGCCCAGGAAATTCGCACACGCGAGGCGGCAGTGGCGGCCGGCCTGGTTTTGGACGAGCCCGAGGCCCCCCGTCGGCCTCGGCTACCGACGTGATGAAGGACCTCTCCAGTGCACTGGAGCGTCTCCGTGTGGCGTTTGCCACACCGACTCTCGGCTTGGGTGCCCCTGGCCCCGCCGAGGAGGAGGACAAGGACATGGAAGATGCGGACGTCACGGAGCGGGCCACTCCACCGGAGGAGGCACAGACACCACCCACGAAGAGGCTGAGGGGTTTCGTGGCGGCTTCCCAGAAGACCACGGTTTATGTGAACAAACCGGTCTCCTTGGTGCCGGTTGAGGGCCGACCCGGTTACTTCAAGCTGGTGGCAGACCTCTTCCCGGTCCTTCCGGCATCGGCGGCCACTTTGCTGAGGGACGTCACGGTGGAGGAGGCGGTCTCCCTGTTCCACAAGTTTGTCGGGAAGAATCTCACGGAGGACCTGGTGATTCGTATCCTGGAGGCCTATGTCCCGATGAAGATCCAGATCCGGCAGGAGGAGGTCTGGGCCTCGCAGTTCCAGAGGAACAAGGCGTGCGTTGGCACCCAGCGTATGCACAGGCTCGATGCAGGCTATTCCGATTACAAGTTCATGTGCAAGGCATGCGGCACGGGGTGGCCAGAGGCAGCCAAGCAGTGCTGGGTCTGCCCAGGCAAGGAGTTCGTCCCCTTCCAGGCACCCTCGGCCACCTATGAGGCGGACGGCATCACCTACAACCTGCTCATCGTGGAGGGCAAGCCGACCTGGATCCAACAGCGGGAAGGGGGAAGCCTGGGTGCCGCTGGCCCCGGTGGTACCCGGGCACAGGCAGACCGCAACCTGGTGGACGGCACGGTCCTGGGGAGACCTCCTCCGAAAACGGACACGGCAGAGGAGATCACCATGGCAGACGTGGTCCCGCTCAACAGGCGGGTGGACATCCGGCAGGAGATCCTGTCCATGGAGGCGGACGACGAGGCGTTGAAGGTCCGGGAATGCCAGGAGATCAAGGTCAAGGTGCAGCGGTCCCTGAAGGAGGCGGAGGCTCAGAGCTTCCAGCTCTACCACCCCCAGGTGGACCAGGCGATCCGGAAGAAGGAGGAGCTGCATAAGGCCTTGAGGGAGCACCGGGAACCGACCCTGGAGGAGTCCTCGGCCAGGCGGCGGCACAAGGAGTTGGTCACGGAGGAGATGCTGGACAACGAGATGGCTATCCTGGCGCCTCTCCAGGAGGGCATGCAGTCCCTGCCGTCAGAGGAGGTGGCCAATGAGGGAGCCCGTGCCCTCAGGAACGTCAACCTGGAGCGATTCAAGGCCAAGCTGGGCGTTGACGCCAGCCAGGCACTGGCTGAGGCGATGGGCTCCATTCAGGAGGCTCAGGCGGCGAACAAGCCCAGGACACCAACCAGGCATGGATGCTCAACCACACTCTCAAGCCCTTGGAAGTGTCGGCGTGGCCGGATGATCTCAGGCAGGCCCTGGAGAGGGGGCTATTCTGCGCCCTGGAGCTGGATGACCCCGAGGACATCCCCCAGGTGGGAGACATCAAGGAGAAGTATGTCCCCTACATCAGGAGGCTCAGGGAGTCGCAGAACCCAGAGGCGCTGCTGGAGGAGATGCCCGATCTGGTGGCACCGGCCCCCCCGAAGGGTGCCACTGGCCCCGGGGGCGGACCAGCCAACGTCACAGCAGGACCTGAACTCGGAGGAGGGCAAGCTGTCCCTGCTCCTCTGAGCGATGAAGAGGACACCAGAAAGAGCTCCGGATGTTTGGGGGGGGATCTGGAAGAAGCACGCAAGCGGTGAGATCCCCAAGGGTGCTGACCAGCAGTTCAAGCTCACGCCGGAGGAGCTCCTGGCCCTGGAGCGCAGGACTCACCCACTCACGTGCGAGCGGGACCACATCGACCCAGTCATCTACACGGCCTTGGAGATCAGAGCGCAGGTGAACCGGGGTGAGCGCCCGGCGCCGGAGCAGGTGGTGGGGATCTTCTGGGCGAAAGGTGATGGGGTGTTTTGGACCAGGCAGACGAGAACGTGGGACCTGCCGAGCCTGACGGGGGTGTATGCCCACAGGTTCACCTTCAAGTACATCTACTCGGCCTGGGCCACTTTCCCGTTGATCGTGAAGACGCAACGCCGGGGCCGCAATGCGGAGGGCTCGACCTCGGACAAGTGGATGGGCAACATCCTCCAGATGAGGAAGGAGGCGGTGCCCTTCCTGGAGAGCCTGGGCATCCCCAAGCCGCGCAGCAAGGCGGAATGGAGCTACATCTTCAAGGAGATGGGGACGTTCTTGGCAACTGCCCGTTGCCTGTGATGGAGATCCCGGTGGCCCCCGTCCACGACAGTAAGGAGGCGCTGCGCTTCAGGGCGGTCTGCGACGAGCGGATCACCCTCCCGCTGGCATCGCTGAAGGCCTTCGACTCGGTCTACACCAAGTTGGTGGCGGGCCTGAGCAAGTCTTCGATGGTGGAGGTGAAGGTCAACTGGCGCTGCAACGTGGTCCACGACTGGGTCGAGCAGGTCCCGCAGGAGGCGGCGGGGGCCTTGTACGACAGGCTGGGCTACTCCCAGGACCTTATCCGGCCCCCTTGGGTGCCTCTGGCCCCGGGGGAGGAGCGGCCAAGGAGGCGGACCCCAAGGCCAAGGTTCTGGGGGGGGCAGACACCACGCTCCGCACACCAGACCAGGGCACTAGGCGATACCCGCCCATCACCACGGCCACGGTCACGGCGGTTGCGGGCCGGAAGTACATCAACAAGCACTTCCCCAAGGAGACGAAGCACGTGTTCTGGGCCTCCGTGGAGTGTGGTTTGGTCTTGCCCAGCATCAGCGCCTGGGAAGTGGTGGGCAAGGAGAAGTTCAAGACCACCGGGCTCTATATGTTCAGATTTTGCAAGGGCTTCTGGAGGGCGAGCCGCGGGGGCACCAGGCTGCTCCAGATCACGGGGTGGCACAAAGACAAGGCCACATGCTTGCAGCTGGTGATGGACGAGCCCCCGGAGCAGCTATATAATCAGTGGATCCGTGACAGGATGGAGTTCTACAAGAGGGTGGAGCGACGGAGCCTCCCAGGGACGAGCGGCTCGTCCTGGGCGACGCGAGCGCCCCCCGCATGCGCTTCAGCTCCTCGAATGGCCTGGGGCATGTCTCCACTGCCTTGTGGTCGGTCATTTTGAGCAACCCGGAGAAGTCGGGGCTGGCGGCCATCCACTCGGTGGCAAAGGAGGCGATCTTGAAGGGTGAGAGCCGCTAGGTCGTGTCTCACAGCCCCTTTGGATGTGGTGTCGTGTGATCTCTTCCCGCCGGGACTTGGGTGCCTTTGGCCCCGTCTCGGGTGGGGGGAGGAGTATGGGTTTCTCCGTTTGGGTTCATCTTTCACCATTGTTTTCCCCCTGTTCAACACGTCACGACAGCCGGATTGCCTCGATCCGGGAGGCCACATGCACTGGCTGCCCCAAGGACGGGCCATATCAGCCACGGTTCGGAAAAAGTGGCTGCGGCTGACTCTTGGTTTCCTGGAGGTCCCCTGGGGGTTTTGGGGAATCCCCCGCCTGGTTGGTCTCCCCCCTCCGTGCTTTTGGGGATTTCCGGGGGTTGACTTTTGGTCTTGTCGGGCTGCGTGTGGCCTGCCTGCTCTATCTGCACTCGGCATTCTGCGCGATTGGAACATGCATGCATTGTGCCGCGGTTGGGTCCCGGCCGTTCGATTGGAGGCTCGAACCCCCCTTTTCCTCATGGCTAGGGTTTCTACCAAGTTTCTTTTGCGCCCGCCTTACACACGTCTTTGGGACCGCATTCCGAGGGTCCTATGGGACACATTGGCGGATGAGTCCTTCTCCCCGAGACAGACGGACGGGGAGCTGTTGGTCCTGATGTGCCTGCGCCATGGCACGGAGGAGGAGGGGAGGAAGCTGGAGCCGGCAGTCCGCTTCGCACAGCTCCTGGAACTTTACTGTCCGCGGCGGACCTGGCCGACCTATGGGATAGCCTATGGTTCCTCCTCATGGCGACTGCGGATGGCAAGCCGAGCGAGAACTTTTCCCCGCTGGAGAACGAATGGGACCGCCAGGACCAACTGAGGTGGTTCTCACGAGATGACCCACCACCACTCCAACAACCGGAGCTTCTGAAGTGGAGGCACTGGCGGCCGGGGAAAATCAGGGAAATGGACGACCCAGCGAGCGCTGGAACTCCATATGCGCGGGAAATGGGCGGAACGGCTCCTTGCCCACTTCGCCCCTTTTGCGGAGCACATCGCATACATGCAGGACATCCTGGGGGAGGACTTCCGCAAGGAGGCATTGGACCTCTTGGGGGACAGTAGGTTCCGGACACTCAGACAACATTGCCTGGTCTACGAGAGTCTCCGGAAGAGAGGCTTCACAGTGATTCCATGGCAGGAACGACATGTCCGCTCTCTCCTTAACCAGCTCGCCGAAGAGGAGGTCACCCCGTGCAAGTTACGGCAGGTGTGGAACACCCTCAAGTGGTTCTCCAAGACCTTCGGGTTGCTGAAGATAGACGAGCTCCATCGCCTCAAGTCCAAGAAGAGCTCATTGGAAGAGGCGCTCACGGACACGGTCACCAGGCCACAGCGCAAGGCGGTGGTCCCCAGCAAAGAGGTCATATGGGCTCTGGAGGAGGGGGCCGGCTACGATTGCCTGGGTGCCACCGGCCCCGGTACGCAGGAGGCCCCGGGGAGGAACAGACACGAGGTGTTGGACGCTTTCATCCTGGGTTTCGCCCGGTTCCAGGTTGGGTGCAGCGCTCGTTTCAATGACCTCCAGCATGTTCACCCCAAGGACCTTATCCACACCAGCAACACTGTGGAGCTGAAGGCCTGGCAGACCAAGACGGTCTCAACAGCACGAATCAACCGCAACCCGGTCCCCTTGATTGCTCCGAAGTACAGCTTCACGGGGATGACCTTCTGCGCTACCTGGCCCCAAATCTCCACAACCACGTTGCGCTTCTCCCGCACGTAGACGTCTGCTGTGCTCTCCGTGAGCCAGTTGCCTAGGTACATGCGGCGCTCCCGGGGGATCCCCATCTGGAAAGCGCAGTCCGGGATGAACACTCGGAATGAGTGCCACGTCAGCGGCTTCACCAACCCCGGGACTCCCCGACGGAGAACAGCATCCTTGAGCCATCTCAGCGCCCTTTCCGGTGTGGAAGGTCTCGGGATCAGCCCTGCAAAGTCTTTGCTCACCGTCGGGAGCAAGTAGTCCATGTCCCGGAATGCCCAGTCGCCTGACCGAGGCCACCCAGGCCCCAACCTAAACCTCGGGCCAGGCAGGGAACGCAGGGAGGACTTGAACCACCCGGACTGGGCGGACCCGCTCCCGCCACCAGCAGTGGACATCACGGACGCAGGACCGGACGGCCGCAAGGACCAAACCGAAAGGGAAGGGGAGGCATCCCCCACGGTCATGGTCATTGGTGGAACAGGGACCCGAGGACACACCAGTGAAGGCCAAGGACCTGTTTCCCGCCACCCCGGACCTCCCCCTTCGTGTGGTGGCGGCGGTCAAACGCACAGGTAACGCCGGCCAGTCCAGAATCCACCTGCTGAATGTCGAAGGCACGGCTGTGGGGTGCGGGTGGCGACCAGCGGCTTCTAAGATCCAGGAGCTCTCTGTGCTAGATTACATGACGGAGCAGGAGGCCTATGGCAAGTGCGAACGTTGCTTCAAGAGGTATGGCTTCCCGGCGGACTGGGCACTGGACTGCAGGAGGACTCAGACTCCTCGGCGGACTCGGGCTCTGAAACGGATGACTCTGTAGACACCCAGTCGGAGACCGAGGTGGTGGCTCTACCTTTGGCAGCCTAGGTGCCCCCGGCCCTGGCGACCGAGGGGAGGGGAGGCCCGGGACAGGGCCCTGGCCAGGGCCCTCAGCACAGACTGGCATCCTTCGGAAATGGCGGGTGTGCCAGACTGTCCTTCGGAAATGGCGCTATCAGTCTGCACACCCGTTCTTCAGTTTTTGAGAGTTTGAGGTGGGTGGCCCATGGGGCCCACCCAGCCGTTGACATCTGACAGGGGAAGATGAGTCCCTGGCACCAACACATTGCTTGGATAAAAGAGTTATCGCGTGCTTGTGTGGTGCCGTTTGGTTAGCTTGCATACACTTTGTTAATGTTGAAACGCATGTGGAAACATGAACTGTGTTTGAAATGCTTGACCATAATGGCATGTGCCATTTTGGCTCAAGCTTTGCCCTGGGTTCCTTGAACCCAATTTGTGTGAAAAACCCACCCACCCACACCAAGGTAGGAGGTCATGGCGGCCCCGCCCGCCAAACCACCGGAGGAGGTCCCAGCGGAGTTCAAGGAGGACGTGGCAAAGTTGCAGAAGCCAGGCGGATCGCTGGAACACCCCGGCGGCGGCTAGGGACAATGGTCCCCGGGACCTGGGATTCCAGGATGGAGAGAATGGGTTCAACGCCCAGACCTCGGCCTTCACGGCGATGCGCCTCCTTCAGGCAGTTCGGGTGGCAGCCAACTTGGTCCGGGGGGGCAACCAAGGTGACCACCCGGCGGGCCAGGCGGGCCCGACAAAGGCTCCCTTGGAGGTCCTGTGTGACAGGCGCCAGCTGGAAGATGCTTACGTGGCCACGCATGGGACCCCGAAGCCGAGGTTGGAGTTCCAAGGTAGTGATGGCTACCTCAAGAAGCAATGGCGCATGATTGCCAAGGGCGAGCTGGGCTACATCCCGGCAAAACACATCGTGAGCGCGCTCCCGGAAGAAGGGGAACGCCCCTCATCCACCCACAAGAAGATCACGGTGGACGGCTGGGACAGGGAGGATGAAGAAGAGGTGAGGAGACCAGGAAGCCACTCTCCTGTCACTTGGGAAGGTGTGGGCATGCCTGTGGCACATGCTTCGATGGGGGGGCATCACACACCCACCCATCCTTCCTGACCGGGCAGTTGTGGGATCGGCCGCATGATCCCGAACACTTGTTGTGAAGGTGATGATCTCTGCAGTACGCCACCCCTTTGGGATTCTTGAAAGCCCAGTGGTCCGGCCATGGGGTCGAGGGGGTGTTGGGGGACTTCCCCTTGCCGCCCTTGCCCTTCGGCTTGGACCGGGTCGGCCCCGAGGGCCAGGAGCCTTTTCCCCCCTTCTTGGGCTTCTCCCACTGAGTCTGCCACACCTTGGGTGCCTTGCTCTTGCTCTTCCCCTTCTCCGGCGCCCTGTTGAGGTGCTCATAGACCTCGCGTTGCCAGAAGAGGAAGTCGCCCCTGATGTTCGGAGAGGGTGGTGCCCTGGTGCACCATCTCGTGAATCTTGCGCCATGCATTGCGCTCTGCGAACAGCAAGGTGGTGTCGCTCGGGGGAGGCTTCCTGCCGGCTATGTCTTCCCCATAGAACCAGGCATACCAATCATCCAGCTCCTCCTTGGTGACCCTCAGGTTGCCAAACTGTGGCAGTGCTGCCGTGCACATCAGGAGCGTCATCCTGAAGGTTAGGTGCAATCGCTCCGGCTGGCGTCTCAGTTGGGATCACAGGCCACCAGTGCGAGAGTGCACACAGCCAACCCCACCAGAGCCACAGCGGAAGGCAGACAGAGCGGGGGAGGCCAGGACGGCCGCAGGTGGGAGGGGATTTCTCCAGGGTGCCACCGGCCCCGGAAGCCCCTCCACCGAAGAAGAGGAGCGGACCCAGCCAGGGCACTCCAGAAGGGCGGAAGCACCCCTTTCCCCCGCACCCACCGAGGCAGTGGGAAGAACCCCCAGAGAGACCCAGAGGTGAGGATCCGCCCGGCAAGGGGCGTTCCAAGGGCCGCCAGGGCAAGCAGCAAGCCCAGGGACAGATGACCGGAGGGTCAGACAAAGGACACACGGAATCCCTAGGGGGGGCAAGCCCCACCTTCCCATGGATGCAGGACACCCCGGAAAGACTGAGGCTCAGACTAAGGTGGACGCCACGTCCGGTGCCGGAGTCGTCAAAGCCGTCCCTCATCCTGCTGTACGCTGGGAAGGATGATGCGGGGGCCCTGGATGCGTACCTCCATGCCTACAACCCGGCCTTCTCGGAGTACATTTGGGCAGTGGACACCAGGCGAAAGGGTGGAGATCTTGGACAGGACATGCTGGGAGATGAGCCTTACTCTACGATGTGCTCCATGGCAATGGCGGGCAAGGTCGCCTTTGTGGGGGGCCCCAACTGCAGGACGTGGAGCATTCTCAGATGGTTCCCCAAACCGGGTGGCCCGCCGCCGGTGAGGGGCAGAGCGGAGCAGACCCTGTGGGGTTTAGAGGACCTGGAGCCCCGGGTAATGGAGGACACGGACAACGACAGCGTGCTCATGCTCCGACAGATGTACCTGACCTCGCTGGCCTACCAAGGGCTAGGCCAACCAACGGTCCCGCAGGTGGGCTCCTCCTTCTTGGAGCACCCAATGAACCCAATCAAGTGCAGCAAGAGCCCGAGCGCAGCGAGGTGCTCATCGATCTGGGTCACACGGGCCTACATTCAATGGGCGAACGCACTCCACCACTCCCTCATCAAGTTTGACGAGTGCCGCCTGGGCCAGGTGGTAGTGAAGTCCACGACATTGTCAACGGACCTTCCCCTTCACCATTGGCATGATCTGCGATGCAACCACGGCCAGGGGGGGAAGCTCAACTCCAGTGACCTCAGCCGGTATCCAGAGCAGATGATGCAGGTCTCGCAGCGGCCATCCTTTGCAGAGCAGGACCCGTCCTGGAGGCGCTGAGGCCGGGGGGCATGGTGCCCCAGGCGAACCCAACGACCCCCCCGAGGCGACAGAGGGAACCTTCTCCCAGCACGCCGGGGGACAACAAGCGCCAGTCCCGGAGGCTGCAGGCCGGCCAAGCGTTGGCGGGACTAACCTTGGGCTCACTTCCGGTCTCGGCCGCAGACAATCCGGAGGTCCGGACACCAACACAGCCGGATGGCGGGATGGTCGAACTTCGGGGTGGAACTCTTTCCCCTGAGCCATGGGCACGCCTTTGCATGGAGATCTCGGATCGGCCCACCACCCTGCCGATCACGCACGACCCAAATCTCTCCGACAAGGTTATGTACCTCCAGATGGCCTTCAAACAGCGCCCCCTAAGGGACGGGGGTTGGGAAGCCCTCACTGGGACGGCTGGCCCCGTGGACTCGGCCACTGTCCAAAGCAGCAGCGATGGGGGCCAAGATCTGTGTCCTCACCTCGCCATGGGGGGACAAGCTCCAGGAGTCGCTCTCGTTGGGGGACGGGTCACATCCCTTCCCGGAGGACCTGCTTGAGGATATCAGGGAGATCCTGGCGCCGGGGGCAGGCCGACCAGCTGAAGGCCAACCCTTCTTCCTGGACATCTTGCACAGCGTGGCGCTGAACATTCAGGACCCCGACCACCAGTTTCCTCGGGATCTGGAACAAGGGGTCCCACTGCGGGTCACGGACCCACCCCTGGCCTCGCCGGGCATCTGGCCACTCAAGAATGAGCTAAAAGGGGAGGAGCCGGAATTCCCGGGCCGGGGTAACTACCCTTTGGCGGATCACTTCATGGCACATTCCTGGAGGAGGTCCCCATGGGCATGGTAGAGGCCCTTCACCAAGATCATCGCGCTGTGGCTGCGAGATTGACTAGCGGGCATCGACGAAGGGGACAAGATCCGCACCATCTACGATGGCTCGGTGGGCGGGGCCAATGACACCATCAGGAACCAGACGGTGGAAAGGACGACGGCTCCGACGGTGCTGGATGGGGTACAAGCTCTTCATTGGCTACATGCGGCAGCTGCGGAGGGACCTCCCTCTCTGGGTGCCCCTGGCCCCGAGAAGGAGGTCGTCAAACCTCCACCTGGGGGCTGGCTATGGCCGGAGCCGGGCACCAGGTGGGTGCTGCTCAAGGCGGACGTCACCAAGGCCCACCGGAGAGTGAAGGTCCTCAGGCAGGCGATGCACTCAAAGGACATCGAAAAGGCCCTGGGCCGCATCCAATGGGCAACTGCTGCATGTCCGCTGGTGCTTCAGCCACTTTGGGCCTGGAAGATGGCCACCACCACGGTGGGGAAACCCCCCAAGGTGGTCAGGATGCTGGCGTTCATGCTGCGGTTCCTCTTCAACACGCCCTTCGTCCAGTACTCCCCTTACTTGCCGAAGTCCTCTTGGTGGGGTTGCAGCGATGCTAGCGCCTCGGACGAAGGACTGGCATTTGTGGGAGGATGGTGCTCCAACAAAATGGAGCCGGAAAAGAAGGAGGTGTACTGGTTCCACGAGCAGATCCACGTGGAGGAGTACCCTTGGGCATTCAAGAATGGGGATCCCAAGCGGAGGATTGCGGCTTTGGAAATGCTGGGCACGCTCTTCCTCTGTAACATGATCCTCACGCACCAAGGCCCTCTGTCCTCCCGGGTCCGACTCCCGGTGGGCAGTGACAATCAGGGCAACGTCATGGCGATGCTCAACCTTGGATCCAAGAAGCCCTACACCGCGGCGATCCTGATGGAGCTGGTCTTCCTGCTCCACACCCATGGCTGCTCGCTGGCGGCCAACCACGTGCCCCGGGAATTCAACCAGTGGGCTGATGAGCTGACGCACCCAGATTTCTCTGGGTTCGACCCTTTGCACAGGGTCCCCAAACAGGAACTCTGCGAGGAGTTCGTTTTTCTCCCGCGTCTCCTGAATGGAGATGCATTTGATCTTAGCGTGGGCCCACCCATGCTCCCGTGACCGGAGCCGGTGGGTGACTCACTTCCCCTGGTGGCAGACCCCCCTGTGGCCTGGGTGCCCCGGGCCCCGGCTCAGGGGCGGGCGCTATCAGTCTGCACACCCGTTCTTCAGTTTTTGAGAGTTTGAGGTGGGTGGCCCATGGGGCCCACCCAGCCGTTGACATCTGACAGGGGAAGATGAGTCCCTGGCACCAACACATTGCTCGGATAAAAGAGTTATCGCGTGCTTGTGTGGTGCCGTTTGGTTAGCTTGCATACACTGCAGAGAATAAACAGCAGAGGAAACTTATGAGGACGTAATGCACTGCGTACTTCATAAGATTTGTGGAGCATTTCCAGGGATCCCCATATTCTCCTTTTGCTGGTTGTAACCATTGGGGCCAATGTTCATTAAGTGTGCCTTTGGGGTGACTTCTATGAAAAACCTTCAGGCTGACATTACCCTCCCACCAATGAACAACCTCACGTTCGGGGGGTCCTGGAAGACCATTTTGCTTTGAAAGGGGCCCCCTGTCAGGTTCCATGTTAGTTGGTGTTTTTTTGTTTTTACCCGAGGGGGGGGGGGGGAGTTTGATTTGGAGCCCGGCAAGCTTGACATTTCGGCCATTGGTCCGTAGGCGCAGCGGCGCAAGCTGCAGCAGCTGGCGGCGAACGCGGCGGAGTTTCAGGAAATCGCCACGGAGCACTGCCAAGGATCCGTCGCGGAAAGGTAAGCCAAGACGAATCCAAGCATACTTTGGGGTTCCATAAGATAGGTCCCTCAGTAGTGCCCTTTCACCCTTTCTTGGGGGAGGGTTCCCTTACTAAAATAGACTACAGAAAAAGGGTACCCTTATTATTGTAACCGCTCTACTGGAGGACCCAGGCTGTCGACTTGGGAGCTTTACTAGCAGGTAACCAGCTATTATGTTGCTTTGGGCTTTTGAAGGGTGGTTGGTTTCCTTGATAAGCAATTACCTAAACTGGCAAATGGATCCACTGGGTCGTGCAAATACACTACTTGATCCGATTTGGGTGTTTTCAATTTGGTCAAGGTCATTTTAGCAGCTTCTCAACTGACTGATCAGGAGAGTAACGCAAGCTGCGAGAAGATTTATGTTTTCAGAAACAAGGGGCCGCTACAAATTCGCAAGCCGGGCTTCCTTTTGTTTTCAGGGATGCCCAACAATCTGAACCATATCTGGACCCTCCCCTCGAGTGCGCAGACTCAGGCTGGACCATCCAAACGCAACGTGGGCTGTCTCTGGAATAAATATCTCATTTATTTTTTTCCGATTGGATGGGTATTTGCCTGGTGCAGGATTGTTTCTGTCCCTGAGCTTGGCGCAAGCCGTTGTGAGAGAATCCACCCACGGGGAGAGTTGTATTTTGCGATGCAGATTTGGTACCGAGTTTCCAGGAGCGTGAACAAACATTCCTGAGTTTGGCCATGTCCCTTCTGCTGACAAACATTTTCGCACCAGTCGGCCGGTTGGGTCTCATTCAACCGGCGCGTGCCCTCATGGCCTCGCAGGACTGAAAGAGCAGCAGAACAACCTCAGCGAGGCGATTTTTCTTTTTTTGCACCGCAAAAGCGCAGTTGCTGTGTTTGAATGCCCGGGTGCGTTTGTTTTACTCAAGATGCTGTTTCCTACATCTGCTGTAGCCCTTTATATAACCCTTCAACCATTCCTGTGTGTCGGTCCTCTGGATAGATTTAATGAGTATTGTGACGTGAATTGTCCGCAACAAATGATGAACTGCCTTTCTGCCCCTCGTTCATTCCTCTCCGAAAGCGCCCTGTTTTCTTTGGACAAGTTCTGTATCATCGTAGTGTTCTTTCCGTGAGTGATTCCATGTCCATGTTCAGGTTGGGAATGGACGGGAACGATGAACAACTGAATCCCGCAAAGCACCAACATTGAACCTCGAATTTCTAAGTTGGAAGCCTAGCAGAAATGAGTATGTCTCAAAATTAGGTGACCCTCAAAAGCCTTTGTTTTCCTCGTGCCATCCAGGCGTTGAAGGTGACCTCAGGTCCTCCAGAGTTGTGGCTCGAAATGGACCCTTTTTGGTTGATACCCTCCCCCAGACGATTCCATGGAAGCTTTTAGGAGCCCTTTGAAAGGATTGGTTCAATTTACAGAGGCCAATTGGGTGAGCTTCCATGTTAAGGGAAGCCAAAAAGAACGCCATGTGTTTTTTAATTGGGTCTTCTGTTTTGTTGAACAACAAGGGACACCAAAAGGACACCTGAGTTCCGGAGACCAGCGATCGATTTTTCGGAGTCAGATCCAAGCGATCGAGGCCATGGAAAAAGACTTGGACCCCATGGAGGAGATCGAAGCCTGGCGCCAGCAGGTGGGCCTCGAGGAGCTTCAGGCGGAGGGGGGAGCAGACCGAGGGCTGGCTGGCCCCTTTTAGGTTCTTCTTGGTGAAGGGGGTGGCCCTTGAAAAAGGCAATGGGCCATTGCTTTTTAAAGGGAACCCCCTGGCAATTGCCAACCAAACAGAATGTGAGTTCTGTTCTTTTCATGCATTTTTTGTTGGTGGGTTTTTCCCGTGAAAACCAGTGAACAAGAAGAGCGCTGTTCTGTATCTTGGTTGAAGGGCTTTCGAATAAGAAACAACCAACAAAAAGAGCGTTGTTTCTCCCATAGCAGGGGGTCAAAAGCAAAGTGTTCCGCCGGTGAGGTCTAGCAAAGCGTTCATACTCCACAATGGTTTTGTGTATTTCCACCGTGGAGTACGATCCCAACGTATCATGTGTTTTTTGCTGGGATGCGAGAGATCCCTTCAATCCCACTTCTCCATTCCTCCTCTGTTCCAAAATGCAGAGATGAGCGGAGGATGGTAGAGGGAAGTGGGTTATGAAGGGATCCTGTCTCTCCACTCTTCCCTTTCCCTGTCTAGTCGATGGGAAATGAAGAAGAGAGACATGAGAACTAGAATGAAGAGATGACATAGGAAGGGATATCATGTCATCTGGACTCTTCATTCTAATTCTCCCTTCCTTTTCCTTTCCTTCTTTATCCCTCCAACATCTCCACCTTCCTTTACCCCTTTGTTCAGGGTCTGGAGTGGCAGGAACTGCAGTCCAGTTTGCAAGGAGACACTGTTCAGCCCACCCTTCGAAGCGAAGCCCTCAGGCAGCTGCCAGCAGAATGTCGGAGCAGCTGGCAACCATTGAGGAGGACGCTACATTCGCCAAACATCCAGCGTGTTTGTCTCCGGTAGATGGAACCTCAAGTGAAAATTGGCCTTGGGTGCCCGACCATTTTCCTTTCTAAAGGGTGGTTCCTGTGGTTGGGTATTGGGTGTGGCTCAATATTACGCAGCTGGGGTTACGCAGGTTTCAGTCTTGGTTTCTATGTACCAAGGTGCCATTTTGGGGATTCCATTTTTTGCGCCACAGGCAAATGTTCTACTGGTTCCCTTGGTTGCCTAGGTAGATGGTGGTTCCCTCTACCTGGGCAAAATCATCGGGGCTGGAGGGAAGGGCCCTCCCCTCCCTCCCCCAGCCCGCCTGACAAATGGATCCAGGCTCTGGTTTCAGCAAAAGCGACATGCAACTCCGAAACTTCGAGGAGGAAGACCTGGAAGCTTCCGAATTGCCCGCCGATGTGAGCTCGCCGAGCCTTGGACGTGCACTGTGGGCGTTTTGGTGGGGTCCGAGCAAATTGCCATGGAACCGCAACACCAGTTGAATGAAAGAACCCCAAACCGATTTCAATGAAAAAGGCCACCTCTATGGATGGCTTTTGGGGTGCACGTGAATATGCAGATAGTGAGAACCTTCTTGGTGCGTCAATCAATTGACAAAAAAGGAAGCCCCAAGGCCATTTTGGATACGGCTCTATTTCTAAATGACATGAGACTATGTACTATGGCACTGATTCAATGATTCTCCATAAGGCAACATGATTCTGATTCACATAGTGGAACGCCTCTGAAGGATAGATGGCATTGGGTTGATTGGATGCATGTGAGCTCACCCAAGGAAGCGCTGGTTGAGCAACACCAACACAGACACAGCAGCTGCGAAGCAGCAGTGCCAAGTCATGCAGGCTCGGCGGGTATGGGACCCTCGCATTCGGACGGGTTCTGATAGACGTGATTCTTCTCGTGTTGGGTAGACACCTTGAGTACACGTACCAGGTGTTCATACTAATCCGTCTGATTTTGCCATGCATAACTGGCGGGTTGAATGAAAGACACGTGAAGGCTGCGGCAGGTGCCGGCTGAAGTTGGGTTGCTTCTTGAGTACCTGACCTTTAGCCTTTCAATCAAAGAGACCACTTTAGCGGCAAACAAGCAGTTCGTTGCCCACTCGGAACTGAGTTGCACTGGGCTTTGAGCAACCAGGCGCGGCTCTTGGAGATGCGGGAGGATGAAGAGCGAGAAAGGCTCCTGCTGCGGCGGCGGCAGCAGCAAAGGCCAGTGAAGGAGCTTGCAAGCCGAAAATTTGGGGGTTGTCATTTGGGTATGGGTCAAACTTAAACCACCAGAAAACCGCAGGTTTTAGTCTTTGGTTCCATTTACCAGGGTTTCCAAAACGGGTACCTATTTTTGACCCACAGCCATTTCAGTCAGGGTACACTTTGTTTATTTGGCTTAAAGGGAACCCAAAACGGAAAGCCACCATTTTGGCGATCTCTCTATTTTGACACATGTCCATTTTGAAGATAGCATCTTACTGATTTGCTCGCAGCATTGGGAAGTTCATGGCCAAAGAGCCCTGATAGGCACTAGCCAGTTGGTGTGTCTTTGTTTCCAGAGGGCCCCCAAAATAAATGGTGGTTGTCCTTAGGGTTTCATTTTGAAGCCACAAAAGACGGGGTACTCTCAGCCACAAAAAACAGACACACCCATCAGGTCACCCGGTCACCCATTATGAGGATGCTAGGTCAACTTGTTGCCAAGTAGAACTTGACCATACTGCTACGGAGCATGAGTCACGCTTTCAGGTCCATACATACAACGCAGGACAGCGTTTTCCATCTTCACACGCCCTCTTTCAATCCGGACCCAAAGCTCGTTTGGAATACAAATACGAGCGGGACGAAGAAAAACCCTCTCCATGGGAATGAGCCCGACAAGAAGGGTGTTCCCACTTAGCTTGGTGTTTCTCAAAAGGCAACCAAGTCCTGGTTTCTGAAACCAAGGGGCACCCCTATCTTGAGAAACACCCTGATTTTCAGCTTGGGCTAGGAGTCACCTGCGCAAGCAGAGTCGGCCGCGCGGGAGACGGAAGAGAGCTCCAGGGACTTGCTGCTAAAGGCACAAGCCTCTTGGCGGAAAATCCGGTCGCATGGCATTTAGTCCTGATTGATGGAACCCTTTTGTTCGTGTTTTAAACGGAACCCACCCATTTAGGGTTACCCCCTGCAGAGACAAGCCTTGCGATGTTGAGAAGCCTTTCGAGAATTTCGGAGAAATCCGCAACATCCTGCTTTTTCGGAGGATCCTCTTGGGCATTTCGGAGAAATCAACAACGTTCTGGTGATTTGGAGGGTCCTCTTGAGAGTTTCGGAAATCAACAACATCCTGGTGGTTTGTGGGATCTTGTGAATCAGATGATTTTGGAAAATGTATATTTTAGTCCAACTGTACTTCTCTGCTCCCTACATTTAAGCAATCCGCAAGATCCTATTGCCGGGTGGTCGTGGCTTCCCTTGTTGCAGTGCTGGCTACAGATTGCAGATTAGACTTGGGGATCCCCCTGTTTTATTCAACCCAGCCTGCCAATATCACGGGCTAACAGTCCCGTATCGGTTTCTGTACTGCGAGATTGGCGAGTATTCATATTAGTCCACTCGCAGCGTGGAGTCTTAAGCATCACCTTTTGGAAGCGGCCAGTTTTAAGTTTTATATTCCTTGTGGTGACATGACCCACCCTGATATCATGTTCAGCATTCGGCTCGGAAGATCCCACTCTTTTGCTCTAGAGAGTTGCAACTGCTTTCCTACCCATTGAAAGCAGAGTGTTGACTTACACACTGTGACACGAGCTTTTGCGTGCTTTGTGGCTCTTACCCCTTTGGTCGGCCAAACGTGGAGCCGGCCAGATTCGAAGGTTTCCAAGTGCCTGCGCTGTTCAGGGCAGAAGCTCAGACGAGGCATCAATTCGGCAGATGAAGGTTCAGGTGCAGATTTCCGCCCTTCTGATTCTTTACCTGGGCTTTGGGTTGACCCTTCTGGTATCAGGTCTAGCTTGTCACGCAGATGAACAAGTCACAATATCACCATATCGTTTTACTCCCCAATGGCGCAGGTTGTGTCCCCTATCGGTTTCTGGTGGCGATATTGTCGGGTATTCAGATCGCTGCGTACTATAGTTGCTGAGTTGCTCAAGCTTGGTCATGCTGTTCCGGCATGGCACGATGGGTGGTGTTTCTTCAAAGTCTGACAATAGCACTGGCCAAGAGCAGCTGTAAAAGCATTGGCTGCGGTGGCCATGACAGCACCTGTTGGTGTGAATCCTCTTGCTGGAGCTTCAATGACTGCTGCGATGACTTCAGAGCAGTCTGCCCGGAACCGCCTCCGAGCCTTCGTTTGGGCGAAGTAAACATGCTCATTACGACGGACTTGCATTCCTGGATTGAGGGCCGCAGGCATCAACCTCACCTTGATGCTACCCTTGGGCACGTTGTCTCGGCCCTGGAGCTGTTGCGGGATGCTGCCCGGGCCGAGCACCGCGATGTCTTCTTCTTTGACAACGGCGACATCAACGACGGCACCGGGCTTTCTGCCTCCGCAGAGGATCATGTGGCTTTTCTAGCGCCAGTGATGCGACGCTGGGTGCTGAATGGCCCGTTTGGTCTGTATTTTCCCAAAGGAAGCCAAAGAAGGATTCTTCTTTTTCTTTAGAACCTTGCGGATTTCAGACTCTCTATTTGTCCCTTAGGACAGGCGGGGTATGACGCCCTAAATCTGGGGAACCACGAGCTGTATCAGCGAAACGGGCATGGACTCCTGCCGGGCCCTGAATGTCCCATCGTGGGCCTGCAGGAGTCTGGGTACATCGCCTCCTGGCGAGGAAGCCGCTGGGCGAATCAATCTGCCTATGTCCCAGTTGGTCAGTGCTTTGCTTCCTTTTTTCCTTTTTTCTTGGGGGAAGGGTGTACCTTTCAAGTCAACAAACCAAAAAAGGATGCCCATTCTGTGTTGCCATGGCCACTGAGCATCTAAGATGTGATGTGTTCAACTGGAGACCCTTGAAGCCTTTGCTGGGCATTGGAAGTTTATGTCCACCAACCACCAGCTCCACCTTCCAAAAACAAAAAAACACTTCCCAAAACCAAGCTCTGAGAAATTGCGCGGGCAAAAATAAGAAGCTGATGTACGTCCTTCACTTGGGAATCCCTTTGGATCGATCGAAAGATGCGCTCGGTGCCTCGGCCTTGAAGGCGTGAAGCGGCAATTCGTGAGTCGTCTCCTTTGGGAGCGTGTGGGAGACGTCTTGCTGGGGTTCTGCGATTTGCAGGAACCTCCAATTGCTGAAAGGAATATATGGTTTATTTTCCCTTGCTGGTTTTGAAGGGAAGCTATCACCACTGGAAAAGTCGTTTTTGTGTTTTCCAGAGCCGAAGCAAATGGAAGGAAAGGCAAGCCTTGAATGCGCTTGTGCGAATCTGTGCAAGGATACCTGACCGCGAACGTGGTTTGGTCCAACAGCTCTCAGCCCGTGGGAGATCGCTATGCAGTACTGCAGGGGGACTTTGGAACTAAGTTGCTTGCCTTTGGCTTCTTGTACCTTGGCAGTTCCCAGCCATACGGTTCCTTTTATGGTTCGTTGAACTTATTCCAAGAGTCCAGCTTTTTACAAGCCGCACCAAGGTACAACATGGACGACCACTGTGATGCAGTCAAGGTCCTTGATGTCGAGTCTGTGGTTAAATCGGATTGGTTCTTGAGCGCCCTGGATCAGCAGTGCGATGCTGTGGTGGTTCTAGCTCACATGGACTATCGAGACACGCTGGTGGACGTGATTTTTCAGGCGCGGGGTAATATGGGCTGAAACAACGAGAACCGTACACCGCGCGCAAGCCTTAAGGGACACATGGGACACCAAGAGGAGGTTGTTGAAACAACGGGTGTTTAAGCAGGTTTAAGCGGGTGGGCCTAACCCTGCTTTTAGGCGATTCGAAGAAGGATGGGGGCAAAGAAGCCCATCCAAATCCTGGCTGGGCATTCGCACATTCGCGGCTACAGGCCATCGTGCGAATCAGCCAGACAAGAGAACAGAATGCCCAGAGCGGTTCTTGCTATCCATTGCTAAGTAGAATAAATTATCGCTCTCAAGCTGTGGTTTGGATTGGCGTAAGGCTTCGAACCGCCATTCACCAAATTATTTACACGCTGACGCGACACAGCCGGCCACCGGGCACCTTGCCCTGCCCGTTCTGTCACTTCCCTTTCCGGTAAGTCCGATGAGTAGATGTTAAGATTTAAAAAGTCTAAAAACCTTGAGATTCTAAGGGTCTCAGATTTGAAGACTTTTGGAATTTAAGGTTTCAATGGTTTAAGAATTAAGGTTTTAAGATTCAAAGATTTACGGTTTTTGAAGGTTATAACAGCCAGGCCATTGCCCAGCCAGTTTCCATCCATTATCAGATTTCGAAGGCTTTAAGATTTTATTTTTTGTGAGATTTTCAGATTTGGTGACTTTCGGAATTTAAGATTTTAAGATCTTAAGATGTCAAGACTTCAAAATTTCAAGATTAAGAGTTTAAGGAATTTAGAATATAGCCCGGATTGAAGGAATTTTATTATATTTTACTTGTTTATGAATTCAATATTTTCAGATTGCAATAGTTCGAGATTTAAAGAATTTAAGTTTTTGAAGCTTTTAAGATTCTGAGATTTTAAGAGTTTGAGAATTTAGGAATTTCATATTTTAAGATTTTAACATCTGAAGATTCAAAGACATGAGGGTTTCTGTCACTTCCCTTTCCTGTAAGTCCGATGAGTAGATGTTAAGATTTCAAAATTCTAAAAACTTTGAGATTCTAAGGGTCTCAGATTTGAAGACTTTCGGAATTTAAGGTTTCAATGGTTTAAGAATTAAGGTTTTAAGATTCAAAGATTTAAGGTTTTTGAAGGTTATAACAGCCAGGCCATTGCCCAGCCATTTTCCATCCATTATCAGATTTCGAAGGCTTTAAGATTTTATTTTTTGTGAGATTTTCAGATTTGGCGACTTTCGGAATTTAAGATTTTAAGATCTTAAGATGTCAAGACTTCAAAATTTCAAGATTAAGAGTTTAAGGAATTTAGAATATAGCCCGGATTGAAGGAATTTTATTATATTTTACTTGTTTATGAATTTAAGATTTTCAGATTGCAATAGTTCGAGATTTAAAGAATTTAAGTTTTTGAAGCTTTTAAGATTCTGAGATTTTAAGATTTTGAGAATTTCGGAATTTCATATTTTAAGATTTTAACATCTGAAGATTCAACGACATGAGGGTTTTAAGAAGTCAAGATTCGAAGACTTGAGGATGTTTATATTTTCAGGTTGCAAGATTCTATCTTCTAAGGTTGTAATTTTAAGATCTTAAGGTTTCAAGATTTCCAAAATTCAAGATTAAGAGTTTAAGGAAGTTACAATATATAGCCCGGATTGAAGGAATGTAATATTTTAATAATTTAAGATTTTCAGATTTCAATTGTTCGAGGTTTAAAGAATTTTCAGTTTTTAAAGCTTTTTAAGATTCTGCGATTTTAAGATTGTAAGACTTTAGGAATTTCATATTTTAAGAGTTTAAGATCTCAAGATTCTAGGACATAAGGGTTTTAAGATTTCAAGATTCGAAGACTTTAGGATGTTTTTATATTTTCAGATTTTAAGATTCTAAGTTCGAAGATTTTAAGATCTCGAGATTCTAAGATTGATTGTTAGATTTTAATTTAAGATTTTAAGAATCTAAGACTTTAGGATTTTGAGATTTCAATCCAGGCCATTTTCCATCCATTTTTCATCCACTTTAAGATTTTAAGATTTTCAGGTTGCACGTTTTCGGCAAAGTTGGCCCGACTTAGGGGACAACATCCCCAGCATCCCCCGAGACTTTAGGATGTTTTAAAATTTTCAGATTTTAAGCTTTAGGATCTTGAGATTTCAATCCAGGCCATTTTCCATCCATTTTCCATCCACTTTAAGATTTTCAGGTTGCACGTTTTCGGCAAAGTTGGCCCGACTTAGGGGACAACATCCCCAGCATCCCCCGAGACTTTAGGATGTTTTTATATTTTCAGATTTTAAGATTCTAAGTTCGAAGATTTTAAGATCTCGAGATTCTAAGATTGATTGTTAGATTTTAATTTAAGATTTTAAGAATCTAAGACTTTAGGATTTTGAGATTTCAATCCAGGCCATTTTCCATCCATTTTCCATCCACTTTAAGATTTTAAGATTTTCAGGTTGCACGTTTTCGGCAAAGTTGGCCCGACTTCGGGGACAACATCCCCAGCATCCCCCGCATCACCGGCATCATCCGCATCAATGTCCGCCAAGGATGCGGATGATGCAGGTGATGCCGGGGATGTTGTCCACTATGGGCACCCCCCAAAAAACACTCGTTTTTTGACTCCGCGGGGAGATGCTCAAAAAGCCGCCAAAAATCGCCTGAACAAATCCGCAAATCCTTCGCCCCTTATAAGGGTGGGCCCAGCTTGGCGCAGCGCAAAAGTTTGGCACATGGTCGGCGGTGGGTCGGCGGCATGGGGCGGACAGCCTTATACCTGAAGGTAGGCCCTGCGGGCCTAGGCCTTCGGCGATGTCACGGACCACGGGGTCAGGGCGCCCGGTGGCCGGATTTACACGCTGACGCGACACAGCCGGCCACCGGGCACCTTGCCCTGCCCGTTCTGTGACTTCCCTTTCCGGTAAGTCCGATGAGTAGATGTTAAGACTTAAAAATTCTAAAGACTTTGAGATTCTAAGGGTCTCAGATTTGAAGACTTTTGGAATTTAAGGTTTCAATGGTTTAAGAATGAAGGTTTTAAGATTCAAAGATTTAAGGTTTTTGAAGGTTATAACAGCCAGGCCATTGCCCAGCCATTTTCCATCCAGTATCAGATTTCGAAGGCTTTAAGTTTTTTTTTTGGTGAGATTTTCAGATTTTGCGACTTTCGGAATTTAAGATTGTAAGATCTTAAGATGTCAAGACTTCAATATTTCAAGATTAAGAGTTTAAGGAATTTAGAATATAGCCCGGATTGAAGGAATTTTATTATATTTTGCTTGTTTATGAATTTAAGATTTTCAGATTGCAATAGTTCGAGATTTAAAGAATCTAAGTTTCAGAGTCTGAGATTTTAAGACTTTGAGAAGTTAGGAATTTCATATTTTAACATTTTAACATCTGAAGATTCAACGACATGAGGGTTTTAAGAAGTCAAGATTCGAAGACTTGAGGATGTTTATATTTTCAGGTTGCAAGATTCTATCTTCTAAGGTTGTAATTTTAAGATCTTAAGGTTTTTCAAGATTTCAAAAATTCAAGATTAAGAGTTTCAGGAAGTTAAAATCTAGCCCGGATTGAAGGAATGTAACATTTTCACATTTCAATTGTTCGAGGCTTAAAGAATTTAAGTTTTTAAAGCTTTTTAAGATTCTGAGATTTTAAGATTGTAAGACTTTAGGAATTTCATATGTTAAGAGTTTAAGATCTCAAGATTCTAAGACATAAGGTTTGTAAGGTTTCAAGATTCGAAGACTTTAGGAAGTTTTTATATTTTCAGATTTTAAGATTCTAAGTTCTAAGATTTTAAGATCTTGAGATTCTAAGATTGATTGTTAGATTTTAATTTAAGATTTTAAGAATCTAAGACTTTAGGATTTTGAGATTTCAACCCAGGCCATTTTCCATCCACTTGAGATTTTAAGATTTTCAGGCTGCACGTTTTCGGCAAAATTGGCCCGACTTAGGGGACAACATCCCCAGCATCCCCCGCATCGCCAGCATGCATAGCATCATCCGCATCATCCGGGATGATGCTGGCAATGCTGGGGGTGTAGTCCTGTATTAGGCACCCCCTAAAAATACTCGTTTTTGGACTCGTTTTTGGGCGCTGCGGGGAGATGCTACAAAAATCCTCGGAAATTGCCTAAACCAATCCGCAAATCCTTCGCCCCTTATAAGGGAGGGCCCAGCATAAAACGTATGCGCATGTTCTGCGCATGGTCGGCGCATGGTCGGCGGCATGGGGCGCGCGGCCTTATACCTGAAGGTAAGCCCTAACGGGCTTTGGCCTGCGGCCCGATCACGTCCGGTGGCCGGATTTACACGCTGACGCGACACAGCCGGCCACCGGGCACCTTGCCCTGCCCGTTCTGTCACTTCCCTTTCCTGTAAGTCCGATGAGTAGATGTTAAGATCTTAAAATTCTAAAAACTTTGAGATTCTAAGGGTCAGATTTGAAGACTTTCGGAATTTAAGGTTTCAATGGTTGAAGAATTAAGGTTTTAAGATTCAAAGATTTAAGGTTTTTGAAGGTTATAACAGCCAGGCCATTGCCCAGCCATTTTCCATCCAAGGCTTTAAGATTGTATGTTTTTTGAGATTTTCAGATTTGGCGACTTTCGGAATTTAAGATTTTAAGATCTTAAGATGTCAAGACTTCAAAATTTGAAGATTAAGAGGTTAAGGAATTTAGAATATTGCCCGGATTGAAGGAATTTTATTATATTTTACTTGTTTATGAATTTAAGATTTTCAGATTGCAATAGTTCGAGATTTAAAGAATTTAAGTTTTTGAAGCTTTTAAGATTCTGAGATTTTCAGATTTTGAGAATTTAGGAGTTTCATATTTTAAGATTTTAACATCTGAAGATTCAAAGACATGAGGGTTTCTGTCACTTCCCTTTCCTGTAAGTCCGATGAGTAGATGTTAAGATTTCAAAATTCTAAAAACTTTGAGATTCTAAGGGTCTCAGATTTGAAGACTTTCGGAATTTAAGGTTTCAATGGTTGAAGAATTAAGGTTTTAAGATTCGAAGATTTAAGGCTTTTGAAGGTTATAACAGCCAGGCCATTGCCCAGCCATTTACCATCCATTATCAGATTTCGAAGGCTTTAAGATTCTTTTTTTGTGAGATTTTCAGATTTGGCGACTTTCGGAATTTAAGATTTTAAGATCTTAAGATGTCAAGACTTCAAAAGTTGAAGATTAAGAGTTTAAGGAATTTAGAATAATATAGCCCGTATTGAAGGAATTTTATTTTATTTTACTTGTTTATGAATTCAAGATTTTCAGACTGCAATAGTTCGAGATTTAAAGAATTTAAGTTTTTGAAGCTTTTAAGATTCTGAGATTTTCAGACTTTGAGAATTTAGGAATTTCATATTTTAAGATTTTAACATCTGAAGATTCAAAGACATGAGGGTTTCTGTCACTTCCCTTTCCTGTAAGTCCGATGAGTAGATGTTAAGATTTTAAAATTCTAAAAACTTTGAGATTCTAAGGGTCTCAGATTTGAAGACTTTCGGAATTTAAGGTTTCAATGGTTTAAGAATTAAGGTTCTAAGATTTCATATTTTAAGAGTTTAAGATCTCAAGATTCTAAGACATAAGGTTTTTAAGATTTCAAGATTCGAAGACTTTAGGAAGTTTTTATATTTTTAGATTTTAAGATTCTAAGTTCTAAGATTTTAAGATTCAAAGATTTTAAGAATCTAAGACTTTAGGATTTTGAGATTTCAATCCAGGCCATTTTCCATCCATTTCCATCCACTTTAGATTTTAAGATTTTCAGGTTGCACGTTTTCGGCAAAATTGGCCCGACTTAGGGGACAACATCCCCAGCATCCCCCGCATCGCCAGCATGCATAACATCATCCGCATCATCCGGGATGATGCTGGCAATGCTGGGGGTGTTGTCCAGTATTAGGCACCCCCTAAAAATGTTCGTTTTTGGGCGCTGCGGGGAGATGCTACAAAAATCGCCTAAACCAATCCGCAAATCCTTCGCCCCTTATAAGGGAGGGCCCAGCACAAAACGTATGCGCATGGTCCGCTCATGGTCGGCGGCATGGGGGCGCGCGGCCTTATACCTGAAGGTAAGCCCTACCGGGCTTTGGCCTGCGGCCCGATCACGTCCGGTGGCCGGATTTACACGCTGACGCGACACAGCCGGCCACCGGGCACCCCTTCCCGTTCTTTGATTTCCTTTCCCTCCAAGTCCTGCTAGTTTTCGGGATGATTTGAATGAACTTTTCCTTTGCATGTCTTCCCTGACAGTTTTGGCATGACTGCCGTTTCACATTTCCTTACTCCATTCGCATTCTGTTCCTTTTCTGCCCGCATTTTCCCATTTCTCTCCAGTGCCCTCCATTTTTCGTGCCATTCCTTTGACTTTCATTTTGTTCACTTCCAGTCACTCCTGCTTCCTTGCATTTCCCCTCAACCCCTTGTTTCGCATCGCCAGCATGCATAGCATCATCTGCATCATCCTGAATGATGCTGGCAATGCTGTGGGTGTTGTCCAGTATTAGGCACCCCCCAAGAAGCGCTCGTTTTGTGACTCTGCGGGGAGATGCTACAAAACTCCTCAAAAATCGCTTAAACAAATCCGCAAATCCTTCGCCCCTTATAAGGGAGGGCCCAGCATAAAACGTATGCGCATGAAGGTAAGCCCTAACGGGCTTTGGCCTGCGGCCCGATCACGTCCGGTGGCCGGATTTACACGCTGACGCGACACAGCCGGCCACCGGGCACCTTGCCCTGCCCGTTCTGTCACTTCCCTTTCCTGTAAGTCCGATGAGTAGATGTTAAGATCTTAAAATTCTAAAAACTTTGAGATTCTAAGGGTCAGATTTGAAGATTTTCGGAATTTAAGGTTTCAATGGTTGAAGAATTAAGGTTTTAAGATTCAAAGATTTAAGGTTTTTGAAGGTTATAACAGCCAGGCCATTGCCCAGCCATTTTCCATCCAAGGCTTTAAGATTGATTTTTTTTGAGATTTTCAGATTTGGCGACTTTCGGAATTTAAGATTTTAAGATCTTAAGATGTCAAGACTTCAAAATTTGAAGATTAAGAGGTTAAGGAATTTAGAATATTGCCCGGATTGAAGGAATTTTATTATATCTTACTTGTTTTGGAATTTAAGATTTTCAGATTGCAATAGTTCGGGATTTAAAGAATTCAAGTGTTTGAAGCTTTCAAGATTCTGAGATTTTCAGATTTTGAGAATTTAGGAGTTTCATATTTTAAGATTTTAACATCTGAAGATTCAAAGACATGAGGGTTTCTGTCACTTCCCTTTCCTGTAAGTCCGATGAGTAGATGTTAAGATTTCAAAATTCTAAAAACTTTGAGATTCTAAGGGTCTCAGATTTGAAGACTTTCGGAATTTAAGGTTTCAATGGTTGAAGAATTAAGGTTTTAAGATTCGAAGATTTAAGGCTTTTGAAGGTTATAACAGCCAGGCCATTGCCCAGCCATTTACCATCCATTATCAGATTTCGAAGGCTTTAAGATTCTTTTTTTTGAGATTTTCAGATTTGGCGACTTTCGGAATTTAAGATTTTAAGATCTTAAGATGTCAAGACTTCAAAAGTTGAAGATTAAGAGTTTAAGGAATTTAGAATAATATAGCCCGTATTGAAGGAATTTTATTTTATTTTACTTGTTTATGAATTCAAGATTTTCAGTCTGCAATAGTTCGAGATTTAAAGAATTTAAGTTTTTGAAGCTTTTAAGATTCTGAGACTTTCAGACTTTGAGAATTTAGGAATTTCATATTTTAAGATTTTAACATCTGAAGATTCAAAGACATGAGGGTTTCTGTCACTTCCCTTTCCTGTAAGTCCGATGAGTAGATGTTAAGATTTTAAAATTCTAAAAACTTTGAGATTCTAAGGGTCTCAGATTTGAAGACTTTCGGAATTTAAGGTTTCAATGGTTTAAGAATTTAGGTTCTAAGATTTCATATTTTAAGAGTTTAAGATCTCAAGATTCTAAGACATAAGGTTTTTAAGATTTCAAGATTCGAAGACTTTAGGAAGTTTTTATATTTTTAGATTTTAACATTCTAAGTTCTAAGATTTTAAGATTTTGAGATTCTAAGATTGATTGTTAGATATTAAATTAAGATTTTAAGAATCTAAGACTCTAGGATTTTGAGATTTCAATCCAGGCCATTTTCCATCCAATTCCATCCACTTTAGATTTTAAGATTTTCAGGTTGCACGTTTTCGGCAACATTGGCCCGACTTAGGGGACAACATCCCCAGCATCCCCCGCATCGCCAGCATGCATAACATCATCCGCATCATCCGGGATGATGCTGGCAATGCTGGGGGTGTTGTCCAGTATTAGGCACCCCCTAAAAATGCTCGTTTTTGGGCGCTGCGGGGAGATGCTACAAAAATCGCCTAAACCAATCCGCGAATCCTTCGCCCCTTATAAGGAAGGCCCAGCCCAAAACGTCCATGGTCGGAGCATGGTCGGCGGCATGGGGCGCGCGGCCTTATACCTGAAGGTAAGCCCTACCGGGCTTTGGCCTGCGGCCCGATCACGTCCGGTGGCCGGATTTACACGCTGACGCGACACAGCCGGCCACCGGGCACCCCTTCCCGTTCTTTGATTTCCTTTCCCTCCAATTGAATGAACTTTTCCTTTGCATGTCTTCCCTGACAGTTTCCTGGCATGTCCCTTCACTTCCACTTCACTGCCGTTTCAGCTCCCTTCATTTCCTTGAAGACTCCTTTATTCGCATTCTGTCCGGTCCCCTTCACGTTCTGCCCTTGCATTTTCCTGCATCTCGGTTTCTCTCCAGTGCCCTCCCCATTTTTCGTGCCATTCCTTTGACTTTCATTTTTTTCACTTCCAGTCACTCCTGCTTCCTTGCATTTCCCCTCAACCCCTTGTTTCGCATCGCCAGCATGCATAGCATCATCTGCATCATCTGGAATGATGCTGGCAATGCTGGGGGTGTTGTCCAGTATTAGGCACCCCCCAAGAAGCGCTCGTTTTGTGACTCTGCGGGGAGATGCTACAAAACTCCTCAAAAATCGCCTAAACCAATCCGCGAATCCTTCGCCCCTTATAAGGGAGGGCCCAGCCCAAAACGTACCCGCATGGTCGGAGCATGGTCCGCGCATGGTCGGCGGCATGGGGCGCGCGGCCTTATACCTGAAGGTAAGCCCTAACGGGCTTTGGCCTGCGGCCCGATCACGTCCGGTGGCCGGATTTAAGGGCTGCCGCCCAGTGCCGCCGACCCCTGGATTTAGTTGTGGTTTTGGAGCCACAAAAAACAGTGCCCTTGGTTTTGGTTTCTTTGGTTTCTTTTGGGTGAAATGTTAGTGGCCCCAAAAGGCTAATCTTGTATTTCAGGGTTTTGTTTGCATTTTTGAAGACACGAACAGGGACTGTGACTTGCTGGGCAACAAATGATCCCTGTCATGATCACTATCATCGTAGCATCCTCTGCATTACCAAGGGTGCCTAGCGATGATCATGACTACGCATCACTATCGAAACGGCACCTCGCCTCAGATGCCATTTGTGTCATTGAGATTTGGAGTCCTGCCTTGATGATAATCATCACTACGCATCATTCGCAGCATCTGTGGCAATCATGAGGATAATCATCACTACGCATCCCCAGCATCTCCAGCAGCGATGATCATAATCATGACTACGCATCACTGTCGAAACGGCACCTCGCCTCAGATGCCATTTGGGTCATTGAGATTTGGAGTCCTGCCTTGATGATAATCATCACTACGCATCATTCGCAAGAAACCAAAGAAACCAAAACCAAGGGCAGTGTTTTTGGTTGCTCGAAAACCACAACTAAATCCAGGGGTCGGCGGCACTGGGCGGCAGCCCTTGAACAAGAATGAGATGATGATGAGCATCATGATGATGATGAGAAGAGCGATGACATCATAATAAGGATGATCATGATGATGATTATGATGATAACTATCATCGTAACACCCTTTGCATCACCAGTACTGCCTAATAAGAGATGATAATGACCGTGATGATAATGATGACAAGGATGAGGACTGTGATGATAACTATCATCTGCGTCATGATGATTATCATGTCAGTTCATCATCATCATCATCATCAGCATCATCACGGTGCTTATCATCATCATCTTCTTCGTCATCGTCCTTATCTCTTTTTATGTACGTTTCAAGTGTCCCGAGCCGGCACTGGTGATGCCGAGGATGCTACGATGATAGCTATCATCACAGTCCTCAGTATCATCACGGTCATCACCATCTCTTATTAGGCAGCACTGGTGATGCAAAGGGTGTTACGATGATAGTTATCATCATAATCATCATCATGATCATCCTTGTTATGATGTCATCGCTCTCATCATCATCATGATGATCATCATCATCTCATTCTTGTTCTTATTCTTATATGCATTTCAAAAGTAACGTTAGACCCCATTGGCAATGCAGAGGATGCTACGACGATACTTATCATCACAGTCCTCATGGTTACATCTCTTATTAGCCGGCACTGGTGATGCCGAGGATGTCATCATCATCTCTCATCTTGTTGGGCAGCACTGGTGATGCAAAGGGTGTTACAATGATAGTTATCATCATAGTCATCATCATAATCATCCTGATTGATGTCATCGCTCTTCTCATCATCATCATCATGATCATCATCATAGGCAGCACTGGTGATGCAAAGGGTGTTACGATGATAGTTATCATCATAATCATCAGCATATTATGATGTCATCGCTCTTCTCATCATCATCATTATGATCATCATCATCTCATTCTTGTTCTTATTCTTTTTTGTATTTCAAGAGTAACGTTAGACCCCATTGGCAATGCAGAGGATGCTACGATGATAGTTATCATCACAGTCCTCATCCTTATCATCACTCTCTTCATGGTTATTATCATCTCTTAAAAGCCGGCACTGGTGATGCCGAGGATGTCATCATCATCATCTCTTATTAGGCAGCACTTGTGATGCAAAGGGTGTTACGATGATAGTTATCATCATAATCATCATCATGATCATCCTTACTATGATGTCATCGCTCTTCTCATCATCATCATGATGATCATCATCATCTCATTCTTGTTCTTATTCTTTTTTGCATTTCAATAGTAACGTTAGACCCCATTGGCAATGCAGAGGATGCTACGACGATACTTATCATCACAGTCCTCATCCTTATCATCACTATCATCATGGTTATTATCATCTCTTATTAGCCGGCACTGGTGATGCCGAGGATGTCATCATCATCTCTCACTGGTGATGCAAGGTGTTACGATGCATAATCATCATCATGATTCATCACAGTCCTCATCCTTATCATCACTATCATCATGGTCATCATCATCTCTTGTTAGTCGGCACCGATGATGCCGAGGATGCTACGATGATATATCTTTGTCATCGTAATCATCATGGTCATCATCGTCTCTTAGTAGCCGGCACTGGTGCTGCCGAGGATGCTACGATGATCCTCAGCATCACCAGCAGTCATCATGATAATCATGTCCACGCATCTTCTGCATCTCAAATCGGGTCTAACGGGACACTTGAAACGTATATAAAAAAAGAGACATGGTAATCATCATGACGCATCCTCAGCATCACCAGCAGTCATCATGATAATCATGTCCGCGCATCTTCTGCATCTCAAATCGGGTCTAACGGGACACTTGAAACGTACATAAAAAAAGATAAGGACGATGACGAAGAAGATGATGATAAGCACCGTGATGATGCTGATGATGAACTGACATGATAATCATCATGACGCATCCTCAGCATCACCAGGAGTCATCATGATAATCATGTCCACGCATCTTCTGCATCTCAAATCGGGTCTAACGGGACACTTGAAACGTATGTAAAAAAAAAGATAAGGACGATGAAGAAGATGATGATGATGAGCACCGTGATGATGATGCTGATGATGATGATGATGAACTGACATGATAATCATCATGACGCATCCTCAGCATCACCAGCAGTCATCATGATAATCATGTCCGCGCATCTTCTGCATCTCAAATCGGGTCTAACGGGACACTTGAAACGTATATAAAAAAGATAAGGACGATGACGAAGAAGCTGATGATGATGAGCACCGTGATGATGATGATGATGATGATGATGATGATGATGATGATGATGAACTGACATGATAATCATCATGACGCATCCTCAGCATCACCAGCAGTCATCATGATAATCATGCCCGCGCATCTTCTGCATCTCAAATCGGGTCTAACGGGACACTTGAAACGTATATAAAAAAAAGATAAGGACGATGACGAAGAAGATGATGATGATAAGCACCGTGATGATGCTGATGATGATGATGATGATGATCCCTGCGCCCAAGCCTAAATGAGTCCCCTGTGTGGCAGCTACAATGGGCCAGAGCGGGGCGTTAAGCCCCAATCTTCAGGGGCCGGGGGGGGCAGTCATCATGATCATCATGTCCACGCAGCTTTTGCATGTCAAACCCTCTCTAACGCCACAATTGAAACGTATATCAAAAAATAAGGATGATGACGAGGATGATGATGTTGAAGGATATAGAAATGATGATGATGATGATGTTGACGATAAGAATGATGAAGGATCATATCGATGATGATGATGATGATGATGATGATGATGATGATGATGATGATGATGATGATGATGATGGGCATCCGTATGATGCCAGTAGTCATATGCTTGCCTCAAAGATTAATCCATGCGCTTGTACTGCAACCACCCTTCCCGTGCGCCTCCCCCTTTGAGGAGAAGGGGTCGGCGGATTCCGCTGCAAATGTGACATGGAACACGAAAAGCGGGTCCCCCAAAAGGAGGTATGTTCCAAAATAGGGGAGTCCCTTTTCGGGATGGCATTGAAGGGAAACTATCAGGAAACCTAAGGAAACTAGCTATTCGTGAGGTCCCCATGTTAAGACACTCCGAAACATGGGGAAACTGACCAGAATCAAAAGCAACCTTCAGGCAGCTGGACGACTTTGCCTCCGTCTATGAAGCCGGCTGCAAGCTTGACACGGTGTCTCAGTGGCAGTGAGACGAGTAGTGACTTCTCGGTTTCTTCAGAGTAATCCTTTTTTTGCAAACTCTCCCAGCCGGACGACCCTGGTCCATGCCATGAATTCTGGCGACATGTGTTTCAAATGGAGCCTTGTGCCAGGTGGGATTTCTGTCCTTTGAGCGAATTTCCGACGGCAGCGCCTTGCGGTTTCACCATGCCAACATCACGGGCAGCCGACTTGACTTAGCAGGCAGCCATGCCAGTTGTGGCCGTTGTAGCATGTCCTGATTGTGCACCCTCCACCTGAGCTGTCAAGACCAGTGCTTGGATGAGAAAGGGCAAAACTAAGAGAGTGTTGTTGATGTGTTCTAGATTACTTGCCCAGAGCATAAATTGGGACTTTGCTCTTGAACCAAACAGCCGCCATTACGGATATAAGTCTCTCTGTGGGCACAGCTCTTCCCATCCCCTTTACAAAGCAACCCAGGGGAATGATTTATTGACCAACATGGCTGACACAGGGGACATGGCAAGCACGGCAAAGATGCGTAACCCGGGCAGGGCTAGCAGAGCTCACCCACGATGAGTGTCCTTTGCTGGTTGGTATGGGAATTGGTGCAGATTTCTTCACGGATCTTGGTATGCTTGTTATGCGTTGTTCTTTGAGTCTGTTCATGAAAGTTGGGGGGGCGGCCGCAACAGCACAACGTTTTTTTTTTTTTTTTTTTTTTTTTTTTTTTTTTTTTTTTTTTTTTTTTTTTTTTTTTTTTTTTTTTTTTCGGGTTGTGAGGAATTTTAACAAGGTTGTTCCTTTGCTCTCTCGTCGGACTTGCACAGATTCGAAGCAGCAAAAACACTCCTTTTTTGGGGGATGTTCGATTCAAGAAATGCGAGACTGCAGTCAAGGAAGGGGTAGCCGAAGCTCAAACTGAACGGGAATGTCAAACTTGCAATGCCGATGGGGTTGAATGTGCCGTTTAGGACGGCATGAGGAATTATTCTACAGCATTGACCATCATTTCTTTACAGTAAGGCGATGACATTGCACCAAGTTAATGCTCTCAATTAAAGTTGGTGACTCACCGACTTCCCAGTGTCACTCGGGATTGCAATATTGAGGTCACATTGAATTGTAGTAGATGTACAGTAGCACGTAGCACCAGTTGTTTACCCAGGTGGTGAATTGGTGACCAGAACGATGAGGTGCTTTGAAGCTTGCGCCCGAGATGCTTCAAGCAAAAACATCCCGCCTGCCCAAAGGTGTTGCTTGCTGGTTTGTCTGTGCGTGTTTGGTTGTACATGTTGGTTTGTCTGGGCTTGGACCGCCATCAATTTTGCCAAGATCCGGTAGTGTCAACTTCGGACAGTCCGGCGGACCATACCATATATCTGAAAATACAATCCACCTAAGATGCGTTCCTTGAGCACTAAAAGAGGAACCGTTGACTAGTCCTCCGGATGTGCGTGCCGCAGGCGCCCTAAATCGCACGCCGCAGCAGCTGCGCCCCAGCGCGGGTGTGCATCAAGCGCTGGAGTTGGCGCGTCGGAGGGCGAACAGCGACGCTCGGCCAGGTCCAGGTAAGTAGCTGCATGTCTCGGGGTTTGTTGCATTAGATATATATATATATATTATAAGTACACATGTACTTATATATATATATATACATCCCCTCGTACGGGTATATCTACATCCCCTTGTACGGGTGTTCAACCGTCACACCTTGGGACATTTCACAGCAGATGTTGAAAGGTGAAGTTAAGGGGGTCGGCCAGAGCCTGCTCCAGTACTTTCGGGGCTATGTTCCGCGCTATGATTGATTTGGAGACCTCGCACATTCTTCTTGATCTCGTTTACGAAGCACACGATCATCACGAATGGCATGCACTTTGATAGCAAATCACATCTACGAGCACCTACGATGGTCGGTTGCCGGCATCGCTTTCCTGGATGACTTTGATTAGCATGGTTTGCGAATCTGTAGCTAGCCAGCATGGCCACCTGCGAAGAAGCAGTGGCCATATGCGCGATCTGCCGAATCCCGCAAGGTGTCATGCTCCCCCCACATCCGATCGCGTCGAGAACCAGCTATTTGAACCAGAAGTATGGGTTTCAAGAAAGCTGCAGACAATCAACACGCTGCCCTTCCGTTCTTATTGGCCCTATCTTTCCTTCTCCTGCCCTTTCCTCTATTTGCTTTTTGCGCTGAAAATTATAGAGAACCATAGCGTGAAACAGCAGGCTGCGAAAGACGGTGCAAGGACGCACAGAACGCACCGACTGCCGGGAGTTGGAACAATGGCGTAGAACGAGTCATGTGTGGCTACGCTGCATCATTGCATGTCCTGTCATGCATTGGCGTGTGTGCCAACCTTGTTTTTGTAAGCGGCTTGTGTTGCATGTAGATTGCCAGTTGTTGTCTTTGCATCCCGCCGCATCCCAGATTTGTTTTTAGAAGCAGCACACAATTGACAAGGGGAGGAGATCAGATTACTGTAGCCCGATCACAAGCACTCCCAACCGCCCTCCCGAAAACGCCTCAAGTTTGTCGCTGCCATCGATAGGGTTCTGCACTTGGCTTGCCCAAAGACTTAAACCCAGCCCAGCTTGGCTGTTTGTACTCGCGAAGGGATGGCATGTTGTTCCTCTTGCTCTGACCTGGTCGGATGAAGAGAACTCCCGGCGCAAGCCCAGATTCTGAGCGACCGACCAATTAATGGCCGATTTATCGTGAACTGATACGATCATGATACTTAGAGGTTGAGATTCCTTGTAGAGCAAAGTCCCCGCTTTGCTTTGTTTCGCCTTGCTGTGAAACGAGCTAAACACGAATCTTATTCAAGATCAAACCAATGGTGGCATTGCAGGGTATTGCAGTGAGCGAGCCAAGTGGAAACTGGACCCAAACTGGTTTACCTACTTCCCGTTCACTGCTTGGTCCTTGCACCAGGGAACGGCCCACTCGTGTGCAGCGTGGGCAGGGGCCAAGATATACCGGCCATTTGGTCAGGGCCCAAAAGCACATGGCCCAATGGCAACTCATTTGGCCTTCAGGATGATGTCCTGGGTTGCGCTTCTGACCACTACCACTTGGCCTCGCCCTTGCAGGAGAGTGGCTCATTGTATCTCGGACGGCGGTTGGTTCATGGGGGAGCTACTCCACAGTGCTCTTGTTGGGTTTCTTGGCTGTGGGCAATCATGAGTTACATGCTTGTGTTGATTGAACATTTGTCCCAGGTGGTCTTTTTACATGAATACTGTTCTCCCGGGCACGCTCATCAATGCCAGCGAGCAGATTGCCGTGGTGGGGACTGGGGCACTGACATACGACATCTATGCTGGACACTCTGACCTGTGCAGTTGACAGACTTTGAACTTTGAACTTTGTAACTTTTTGTCGCCTACCCACAGGTTTCGTGGATTTTGAGCCACTCAGGTGAGTTTCTGGTGGACGATGCCTACACTGCTTCGCCCTACGGCAACTTCTGGCTGATCTTGGAGCAGCTGCCAGGGGCCGATCTGGCGGAGCTGCTGTCCCAGCTGAACCGAAAGCCCCCGACTGGCCGTCCGCGCCGTGCTCGAGTGCCAGACTACGTCAGCTCGGGTGAGCCCCAAAAAGGGAACTTCTATGAGTCTCGGCTGAGCGAAGTGACCCTTTGGTCTGACTTTTGGTTCTTCCTGTTCAAGAAACCCAAGTCTTAGGTCCCGCAAGTCGCTCGTTTTTGTCTTTCCAGGCTCCAAAATTGGTAAGTGAGGATTTGGTGTTCTGTGATTTTGACATGGACATCATCCTGGAGCATTTGGGGAGGATCCGGCATCATCACTTTCAGCCTCGCCTCTACAAGCCAGCACTGAACACTTCCAGTGTTCTGTTGGCTTGGTTCAAGCACCAGCCTTGCTTGAAGGAACTGCATGCTTAGATACAGAGCCGCTTCAATTCAATGTCATGCTTTGCAGCCTGGATGACATGCATTGCATGCATCGGCTGCTTGCTTGGTTGTACATAGAAAATGCTTGGGCACAAAAGCTGGACGGCGCCCGCCAAGACTGAGGTAGAACATGAGCAAGTGCGCCAATAGAACTGAGGTCTCAATGCATGCAGTTGCTTTGGTGGAAGTATCATCGACGTTCGCAAAGCGCTTGCAAGCTGCCAAGCGGCCGGCCGCAATGTTTGGCAAGGATGACAGTTGCAGCAGCCTTGTCCATTCATGGCGTTTGGTAGACTCCTCTAGGTGTTGGTTATGACTCACGTGAGTTCAGGCTTTCTTTACTGCGTGCAAGAAGCAAACAGATGCACAACGAACCAAGGAATGCCTCATTGAGGGCAATCCTGGAGATGCTCAGGCTGGATTCAGACACAGCCATCCAAGACGGCTCAGCATGTGTTACCCCCCCTCCAACTAACACAGCACCAGACATGGGGTCCCTTGAAGAGGAACCAATCTTCCAGGTACCCTTTCAGAGGTGCCATGTTAGTGGAAGGGAGGGTAATCCTGTAAAGTTTGTTCATGGTTGTGGAGTCTAGGGCTCAAGCGCCGCTTTTTGCGAAGGTAGTCGGTAGTTCCCTAGGTGATGAAGCAATCTTGTCAGGGGTGGTTTCGAAACACACGACCTGCTTCTAGATGGTCTCAGTTTTGACCTCTCACAGCAGCAGTCAGGAAGCTTCATCGTCGTGTAGGGAGTGAGATTGTGAATCAGGGCTGCGATGTTCGCAGTGCGGGCGGTTTCAATTGAAACGCTCCATTTGTTTTGACTATTGTAATGACGAGCTCACCTGGGGGTAAAACGAGCTCACCCTGATGTAGGTCCTGGACTTGGGAAGCTCTTATTTCAGATTTTTATGGAGGCTTGGAGACATCAACTGGAGAAGTTGCGGAAGGAAGCGGTGATTGAAGAAGAGAAGCAGGCAGGAGTTGAGGCCAACTCGCAAGCAGAGCGAGAAGAATTCGCGAGTGCCCCAAACACGACCCTGGCACTACCGCTGGCGTCCACGACGGAACTCACCAGAGGGTCCACTTCCCTTTCTACCAAACATCACGGAAGACACGCTCGCTCATTTCAAGTGGACTGCAGTCTTCAAAACTCCGGGATTGATAGCTTTAACTAGACTGAAGGGTTTGCCAATCCTTTGGCTTTACACTGTATCGAGAGTTGCTCTTTGAATGCTTAGCCCTTGGTTGCCGCTTTATGGATTGCTGGCAGATGAGGTCCGCCTACGAACACCTCGGCTGGTCCGGCAACAGCTGATCAACTGCAATCGATTTGTTGCTTGCTCGGGGATTGATTCCGGTCAAAACTTACGCTCCCTCCCTCGTGAACCACGAAACAAGGGGACCTCCCTGACTGATACGGTATCTCGCGTTGTTAGTCAAGGGTAGACAAATGGCTGTGGGTCAAAACCAATGGTACCATTTTGGGGTGGGTGAATTCACCCATTTTAGGTGACCTATTTTAGTGGTTGGATTGATCGGATGTTCACCGGGGGCTAACCGATTTTTGGACTTTGAAAAGCCCATGGCCAAATCATGAGGGGTTGTCCTCAAAATTCGGGTAACCCCCAAGCCGGCGTGCACCAGCGAAGCGCCTCGCCACGTGGCTCTCCCAGCATTGGAAGCCGGGCTTCGTTCGGCGTGCAGTGTCCAAGTTCTTCAAGCTTCACCGTCCACTCCACTTGGAAAAGCCTGTCCACATCCCATAGCAACCTAAACCAGAACCCAGGCATCAGAGAGGCTTTTGGGAACCAGCGAGA
>CAUJNA010000613.1:1058563-1083563 GCA_963377175.1 Effrenium voratum | reverse complement strand
TGTGGCATGTTCGCAATGTGATCATAAGAGGTGACCCTGAACTCCTAGTCCCAAGCCTATGCTTGCTGGTTGATGCCCAGAAATGGTTCGGCCAGGCCTCTGCTTCAAGATTGTTTGAACAGAGAGTCCATTGTGTATCGTTTTTCTTTTTAGAGGACCAGGAGACAATTGATTGGTGAGCAATTGTTGCCCAATCCTGATGCAAGCCGTACTCAAAAGGAACCTGGGATTCATCCATCACACGTGGCTGCAGAAGAACGCGATTGGGGATGGAGACACCAGTCGGGCTGTGAGCCATCATGTTACCATTTGTGACCCTCAGCTCCCGTAAACTCCCAGCTCCTCTAAAGCATTTCTGGGTCCCTTCCGAATCCAGCGTCAGCCTTAGGGTTGGGATTAGAAGTTCTCATAGGAAACTGTGGGAGCCAACTCAAAGAATTTGCCTTTGCTTCTTGCTCTTCCCCAGTGGCTGGTTTCTTTGGCCACCCTGTCAGAACCAGGGTAAGCAACAGTTTGGCAACAAGTGGTTTAACAGCTCAATACTGGCCCCGTTCAGGAAGAACGCAACTGTGGCTGTCCAAACAAGGGGCGTTGAACCATGTTCAAAGGGGTTGAATCGCCCGACCCTGGTCAAAAAACCCTAGTTGTTCCGCTTCCGAACCTTCTGGCTGGCCACCATCCGTCTTGTTCAGGGTATTTTTCGCCGGATTTAACGGTCAGGAGATAGATCGGGGCCACATCGCCACCAGAAACAGAACCCTTCGGTCAGAAGCCCTTTCAAGAAGATTCTAAGAAGCTTTTGCCAAAGGCCATGGCTTTCTGGAAACAGAGCTCACTTCGCAGGTGGCGCCAGCTCTTACCACAAGAGCTGCACAGTGCAGAGGACAGACCTGGTGCTCGTGTCTCTCCCGCGTTGTGGCTATGATTGTTCAAAGGAACTCCCCCTCAAACATGGTTGGTGGTATGAACATCAATCCGCGATGTATACCAAAGACTCCCAATGTGAAATTTGCTCCTAGGCGTGCACTATTGACCACACAATTTGCAGTTTGCAGACGCATGTGCTAAAGCAATGCTTTGGAGGGTCAGCAAGCTCTTGGTTAGGGGGCTTCAGACAGCCAAGGTGAGGGGTTCCTAGGGAGCCACGTCATGACCCACAAAATCCGTTTCGACCACACAAAAAGCGCGGGGGGCACACCGTGTCAGGATGGGGCTCAGACCGTGGAGCATTTGGAACGAATGGGTGGCGCGGCAGAGAGGGCAGCACAGGCGCCGCAGTTCGACAGGAGATCATTAAAATAAATTCATTTTGCAACCATTTGAAACATGTTGCTTTTTCAACACCAAAATAAAGGGAACCCACCATTAACAAGTTGCAAAGTTCTGGTGTATAATGTAAGGATCCCTGTTCGACGATGGGGGGCTCCAAGGGTTTCAATCGCTGGCAAGGATCAATCATGTGTACATGTGAAAGGAGCCCATAAGTTAGAACCCGTTTAGGGTCACCCAAGTCAAAAGTATGGCCTTAGGCCGCCTTTTAACAGAGATACCAAGGGCCCTGAGCGCTGTGTTTGAATGGGCTTTCAGTTGCCTCCTGGTGACCGTGTGCATGGAGGGATGAAGCTTTCAGACAAACTATGAGCTGGCTTCAGGCTGATAAAACTCCAGTTTATGTGCGCACACACACACACACACAGCTTGCGTGTTATCGATACGTGAGGCATACAAGTGCTAAGGCACAAAGATAAGCAAGTCACGATGTTTGTATTGCAGTGCCACTTGTGATGGGCAGCACGCATATCAATGAGGCTCTTCTGCCAAATTCTGCTGCCACCCATTCTTTTTTGTATGTGTCTTGTCGTTTTGCTTTGGCACCTGCTCTTCTGCTTTGAGTCAGGGATCAGCATCAATGATACGCCTTTGCACCCCCCACCTCCCCCCCACGTAGGCCATTTTGTTCTGCTCACACTGTTGCATGGCTCAGAAAAGAGACTCAGGAAAGGCACCCAAGACCTTCTCCTGAGTTCTTTCCTTTGTGCCGCTTGAAACGGGGGCCAGATCCCCTTTTGATGACTTGGCAAGGCGCCTTTGAAAGAACCCCCCACTTGCAACAAAAGGGGGGTGTCTCACGCGGCGCAGGTTGTGCAGGAGGTAGACTTCAGCTCGCAGCGCCAAGCTTTCATGAAGTCCTGGAAAGATGGTCTGACCAGCAGCACGCAGGATCAAGCTGAGTCAGAGGGCTTCTCACAAATTTGGAAGGAGTTTAACAAAACATAGTTGCAAGGCCTTGCTGAGTTGCCTGACACTGAATGGATTTGCAAGGGAAGATCATGCTGAGAAGGCATGCAAGAGTCAGCCGTTGACCAAGCCTGTGGACGCCCATCGTCCACAATTCAACATGGCGCCACAATGGATCAATGACATGGGTTTGTTTTCTCTGAGTTGTGGGCCCTAGGTGTGCGTGTTTTGAAAGAAAGCCAAAGGGAAGCTGAAGCCGTCAGTGTTCTTCCTTGACTTTGAGGCAAACCCAAATATTTGAGCACGTGCTGCTTGCTCTCTGAGCAGGAAATAGAGAGGCAAGAGCTACGGCAACAGGAGGACAGACTGCTGCAGGCAGCTAAGTATGAAACACATGGATTCCACCGCCTGATTGGACAGGTTCCTGCTGTGCCTGTCAGAGACATTATGCAGCTTACGGATGTACGTAGCGTGACGTCTTCACGGATTTATGGTGATTGGGCGGCAAAGAGAGCTGTCAGGCACACATGAGGGATCGAGGAGGTGCAGCCCATGTTGGCATCATGTCGCAAAAGTCAAGTCACGCATTTCGATGGGTTGGCTTTGCAGAAAGTCCTAGCGGTGTGAAAGGAGATGCGAGCGCGGGCAGCAGCGAGACGACGTGAACGACAAAAGAACAAGCAGTCGAAGGCAGGTTGGCATGGTTTTGCTTCTGGTGCTACGTCCCACATGTTATTTTGCTTCAGCATATTAGGTGGCTTTCTGAGGACACTCTCTTTTGGCTTGTTTCGAAAGCCAAGAACCCATTTCGACACAAACCCGCATCTTCCACACGAACCAACTTCAGGGAAGGACGCAACCCGACCTGTGGCTAAGGGAGCCCTTGCAAAACATCCTTTGGCCAAATGAGTTCCTAGGGCCTAGTGAGATGTCGGAACAAGAGTTTCGGAACTTGAGGTTCAAATGTTTGTCATGAAGTTTGGGCAAACCTTGTCCCAGGATGGCTGAGGTGCTGCCAACCCTCCCCTGCCTTGGAAGGAAACAACAAAAACGTGTTATTGTTCAAGGGAAAACTAGCTGTTGGAAGGGGCTGCACGGGACCTTTTGTCTTTCACTGAGGAAGCTAACGGTGGGATGCAGAACATGTGTTTCTTGCGAGGTAAACCAGCTTGGACGGCAAAGGTTTGTTTCCGTGAAAACGCACGCCTAGCTAATTTTGTGTTAGGTGTAGCCACGCATGGCTGCTGGCTTAAACTGAAACAAGCCGCTCGGGAGAAGGGTCATTTCCTGCGCAAAGGCTAAAATCTCTTTGGCCCTTAGTGGTGGTTTGGGGAGTTGAACCCCAATGCCTTTTGAAACCAAGCTTGGGAAGACAGCCCCTGTATAACGGCGACCCTTGGGGGGAAGGTGATTCTGGGTTCGGAACAAACTCGCCCGTGCAAGAGTTATTCTCTTGCTAAGCGCTCACTCCCTGTGCTTGCAGCAAACTTACACTTGCAAAAAACTTTCGAACTGTCTAGAACACCTTAGTTCAACAAACTCGCAGGTACTCCACCCAACTCGCTCAACTCACAATGGCCAAGTCTTTGTAGGCATGGCTGAAACTCATTCATGCCCCCGCATCTGGGCCTAGCGGCCTTCCCTAGCAAGCCTCATGACCAGGCATCCGAATACTGAAGGGTATTTAGTATGCAAATTCCCGGAATCCATCGGGGTGATGGTCTTTCAGAGCATCCTGTTTGTTGTAAATGGGACACACCCTGCCAGCTTCACCATGCTTGTTGCAGTTCGCCTGAACAAAGACCATGCCCCTTTCGTGCAACTCAACGTAGGAGCGCGTTTTTGCTGGCTGGAACCCTTGTGTGACCCCCTAAGTCCAAATTGCCATTTTGGGAACCCTAGGGCTGGTCTTATCCACCCGTCCCTAGTGAACGTACAAGCTTGGTTTCCTGTAAAGCCTTTGGGAGGATCATGATTTGAGGATGTGGACCCTTGATTTCCCGTGAAGCCTTGGAGGATCATTATTTGAGGATGTCACTTGCTTTTGGACCCACAGTGAACGGGGGACCCCCTTCTTGGGTGGAGTGACAACGCGCGGTGCCAGGAGGTGTCAAAGCCCCGTTGGGTGCGAAGCCCTGCATTGGATTGGGCCAGGGCGACGGCCTCCTTCTGGTTTTGCTTCAAGTATCCAAAAGAAAACGGATCTGTTTGGTCCAGGGGAGGGAGGGACCAAAGCTTCCCTTCAGGGGGGGAGCCAAAGTTTCCCTTTGATTCAAGTATCCAAAAGTTGGTGTCACCTCAAAGGCACATGTTAAAAGGAACTTAGACAGCTTGACGCGTAGAAACCTTCTGTCATCAAATGAGTGCGGCACAAGCCGCCACTTTGATTCTTGACGATGGATGATGGGTTGCCCCCGTGTCCTGTCGCCGTCTCGGAGACGGTGGACGAGTTGTGAGCCATGCCTGCATGAGAACCTTCAATTACGCGGGCCCATGATTTTGCCGTGATCAAAGTCACCCCCGAGGCCCTAAGTGCTAGGTCAAGGGGAAACAACCTCATCTTCTGATTTTGAGGATTACCCTCCAGAACGAGTCAAAATAATGATCCCAGAAGAGAGGGGATTGACAGTTGGTTAGCTCAGTTTGACCGGCAATGCGCACCGCACTGGCTCAAAGCGATGGACAGCAGATGAGAAGATGAGAGGAGGCGGGGCTGAATCGGAGCTGTCAATTTGAGAGGTCCGATGTTGGACCCTGAAAGGCTACGCACAAAAGCCAAAAGATCTCAAGTCCCATAACAAGCCCCGGGGTGATTGTTGCGCAATGCAGACAGAACTTGGGATCCAGCATGTCAGAGAGAGGGAGATTGAGACTAGAGAACTTGCAAAGGGAGCTCGCGCAGAGAACGTTGCTTTCTAGCAGCTTATGAACCTTTCTATGACGGCGAGGTGGGTCTGAATCTGAAGTCTCTGCTCGGCATTGCGACCGTTTGTGGGGATTCGGCAGAGGTGCAACTCACGCCCAGATTGATTAGTGATCAGTGCTGCGATCATGGACTCAGACTGCCCAATTGAGTTGCTGGATGGAAGCGGGCGGCTTCATGAAAGTTGACTTGTGCATGCGATGCGCGGTGTAAGTTTTCTGTAAATAAGTCCCAAGAAATAGGTCTCGACTGTGCTGCTACCTTGGTTCATCGCAGAGCTTGAGAGCAGGTCGGCATGCTCGCTGGGCAGTGCGGCGCGTCAGAGCCTTGACCCAGCGGAAGGTTTGGGTTACCTAGGCCTTGCCGTAAGGCCTCCTTCCCCCCCAAAAAAAAGTAAAGATAATAGTTTGGCTTCCTCCCTGTGCTGCAGCGCTGCATGTTCACGCTCCGGCCTTCTCACACTTGCTTCACTCTGCACAATCACACGAAGAACGTTCTTCATAGGAGGACGCCTCTCCAAAATACTGCAAGTCTCATCCAGCTCAGCTGCACCAGCTGGAATTCCACCTCCATGTTGAATCTCTATTAGGGCCACCCTAAGACAAGGATGTTCCAAGCCAAAAGATAACCAACCGAAAGCATAGACTGGCAGTTGTCTTTGGTTTCCCTTCATGTACTAGTATTCTAGCCTTCCTCTCACACCTGGATTGCCTCACTCCCCGATTTCCTGGACTTAAAGCTTATTCGGAAGACAATTTTACTGGTTTTTTGAAGCTTTGGACTTTTTTTGGCCAATCCGGGAAGAGAGTTGCGCGCAATGCACAAATTGGGTCGCATGCGGAGACTAAGGTGACATTGCTCCTCGTCTTCTGTGCCACCGCCTTAGTTAGTGGGACATACTCGAATCGGGTTTGTCTCAAAATGGTGTGCCTCCCTTTTGGGCCGTCCTTTTAGAGGGATGCTCGAAAAGGAACTCCCCTTGTTTTTAATGTTTGCTTGTTCTTTCCATTTTTTTCAATTTCGGGAGTTGTTCCCTATTCGCTTCGCTTTCCCAGCGAGCAGCTGTTTGGCTGGTTGCTTGCTATGCTTGGCACTGCATTGCGACAAAGGGCACAAACGACCTTTAAAATGATTGGGAATTCAAAATGATGTTTTGTGTCTATTTCTGGTGGCACGAGATATTGGGATGGCCCAAGAGATCTCTCAACTGAGGCTTGGTTGCAGGTGCGGCTGGCCAGGTTTGCGATACGCGTGCTTGCTTTGGGCTCCGATGTCCCTTTGGTTTTCCTTTACAGCTTTCCAAGGAAGGGCAATTACTTACACCCTCAAGAAACACGACACCCATGACAGATCATGTGTATTTCGCTTGGCGGTTTGGAACGATGGACGACGCTGCGGAACTGGCTCAAAGGCTCAAGATGCAAGGCTCGCAGAAGGAACAGGAGAGGCCTGGAGATCGAGCCGAGCGAGAGCTGCAGCCGCATCCCCCAAAGGCCAAGAGTCTGCAACCATCATCTGTGAAGGACTTGAGGACTGATCTGATCGATGTCGTGCCATGTTTTTTGAGACTGGAGGACTGTAGTAGTGCACTTTTTTGGCTTCAAGGTTTGATATCTTGAGCAAGTTGTGTGCTTGCCTTGCTGAAGAGTGCTTGTAACTGCGATGTCTGAATCAGTCAACAGGGTCCTCTACTTTCGACTTTTGTAACATGCTGCTAATTGTTGCTGCTCATTGAAGCCAGAGTAGCTGCAATGATCTTAGCATTGTGTGTTCATTTCTGCTTGGCATTAGAGTTGAATCTAACTTCCAATCAATTCCAGCATGGAAAAACAAGCTTGCTGTGTCCTCTAATTTGCCTGCCCCGCAAAAATCAGTGAAAAACCAGAAGCGCCACAAGGCGGTTATAAGGCAAATTCAGTTCTATAATGGTTTACAAGCTTTGAATTGCCACGCTTTAAGTTGAAAGCATATGTTACTTTGAAATCAAAGTAAATTCGTAACTTGACTTATTATTAACATGTGGCGCCCTGCCCAAGTCGGATTCAATGTTTGGTTTTGTATAGACACCAATAAGGAGAAACAAGCTTGGCGTTTCTTCTAATGTTCAAGCCCCTCAACTGGAGTGAACAACCAGTAAAAGCCCATGAAAAACGAATTTATACTATTTAATTGGATTGCAAGTTTTAGATTTATCTTGCTTTCAGTTTAAATGGGATTTTGGAATTCACTTCACGTTTTCAGTTTGATTTAGATGTTACATAGTACGTTCCTTCCAAGTATGATTTCAACTATAGTTTAATTAGAACCCCAAATCGGAATTGATGTTTGCACGCAGGAGTTCAATTAGATTGGATTGTAACTCATATGTTGAATCATACCTTAAACCGATTGTCTGTCCAAGTCTAAGCAGCAACTCCTTTCCAAAACTAAATTAGCATGTTAAAATCATGTAACTAGCATCTAGTAAGAACATACAAGCTGGTTGTTTGCTTTGAGTCATTCCATTACATGTTTGAATCATATTGTTTAAAGGAATTGATGTCCAAGTCTCTACCATGTTGATTGGATTTAAGCAACATGTAAATATAATCTGATAAGGACAGACAAGCTGGTCGTTTCTTCCACTTAATTCACATAGACTTCGTACACTGAATTGGATGCGACAGAGGAACTAATTGGAGTTTGTCTTCTGAAATTTATTTGAAATTGGAGTTCCTTTGCAAGTAGGGCTTCAAGTAGAATTCAATTGGACATGAATGCAATGTAATAAGGAAAGACAAACAAGCTGGTAATGTCTTCCAGTTTGCCTAGACAGCAGAAAGCAAACCCGAGAACAGCTTTAGGCCTGTCATAGACACAAAAAACCAGACCAAACTCGAGAGCGCCGGAAAACCAAAAGAACTCGAGAGAACCTCGCCCAATGAAAAACAGAACACATCGAGGAGGCCAAACAAACATAAACACCTCGAGAAACCAAAAAGGAGAAGCAAAAGACATGTTTCCAGAATTCTTTCAACATTGGTTGTGCACCAAAGAGTTTCTAAACCATGTGTTTGTCCACGTTTGTTGGCCCTCTCTTTTTTTGTTCTGTTAAAATTCCTCCAGTTTTTGTTCTTCTTCTTTTCTCAAGCTGTTTCCTCTGTATGTGTTAGATCAAGGGCAACTGACATGGCTGACCTGGGAAGACTGCAAGCCTCAAAATGCGCAAAACGCGCACTCCAGGGTCCGCTGTCCTGTTTTTGTTTGTGTGTGTGTGCTTCTTGTAAAGTTTGAATGAAATTCAAAGGGAGACCCCCCCCCCTCCCCATTTTGAGCCATGGTGGGGGTCCCCTTTGAAGCAATTTCATGGAATCGTGTTAGCTAGATCCAACAAGCTGTAAGATGGGTGTTAAGGCAACTTTGTAAATTTGTGAACGAGTGGTGTTTTGAAGAGCGCACAAGTGTAGTCTGCGAGTAAGGCGCGCGATTGTGCGAGACTGTGCGGATCGTATGAGACAGGCGAGTGGGCGGACGGGTGAGCGAGTAATTTGAACGACTCGCAGACGTTTCACTCTGACTGAAATGAAACTAGATCTTTTTGTTAAACCTTCATGTTGGCTCAACTACTTTCAAATGCATGCCCAAAATAAGGTCTACAGATGTATTCTTTCTGCTCGAGCCAAAAGTGTGTGTGTGTGAGTGGAGTGCGCAAGTGTTCCATCATTTTGCCCACTCTTCCACTTGCCCGCTCACTTGCCCGTCCCACTCGCACTTCCGCACAGTCTACTCGCGAGATTCTCGCAAGTCTTGTGGACCAATTTACTTTGGAGTCCGGCTGCAGGTGTTTTGAAACGCCTGAAGCCTTGCAGGAAGAACAGATGCGCACTGGGGGCCTCCTCCACGAGCACGTCCTTGGAGTCAATTCCTGAGTTGATAGTCACACACTTCAAGCAACTTGTCCAGAATCTGGGCGGCGGCTGAGATATGTGAGGGATGTTGTTGCTCACTAGGCTAGACCCATGGAATGATTAAAACTTTTGTGTTCAGGCGCCACAGCGCAAAAGAACAACAGTATTTGAGGATCCGCCGCAAGGTCCCCAGAAAGGAATTCAAGATGCTATTTGTTGCAGGCAAACTCGGAATGAGCACCGCAATTAGTTGCCGATGTGACACCAGTGAGGCCTGTTATCCTCCTCTTATACAAGCAACGAGCTTATTCATGAATGTAACTGTTTTTCCTTTAGCCAAGAAGTCAAGCACAATGTTGTGTACAGTTTCCTTAACTCATCAATTACCTTAGAGAGTCCTTGCTGCTGGTGGCTGAACTGAGTGATTGGTCCAGGCCGGGAGCAATACTCCCCTGCAGATGGACATGGATCCCAAAGCAGATCAACAGATGGGTAGAGGAAACTCTTTTGGGGGGGGGGGCTGTTTGGGTTCCATGTGAATTTGCAAAGGAGTGATTGGCCCAAGCAGATCTCGAATGCATGCGGGATCCGAGGGCAAGCAGAGTATCAAGCGGCAGCGACGGCCTGAGCCTTCAGGCGATGTGGTTGCTATGTTGTCTCCAATGTGGGGTCCACTTGGATGTTCAAATTACTTTGTAAGTAGGCTACTGTAATTGTAGCCATATTTGAAAGTGAGCATACGTAGGTCGAGGCTCCAAGTCTGTTGCCCCACATCTATGACAGCACTTCCCCCATTCCCCGCCATATCTAGAAGAGGCTAAAAAAGGGCGGCTAAAACGGTGAAGCCTCCATCCGGTTTGATTAGGTCTTTGAGAGGTTTGGGCCGTTTGCGTGCTGAGCCCTGGCTGGACCCTTCAAGAGGTTCAGACCCAAGGGCGACACCCCAGAATAGAGAACCCCTTTTCTGATTAGTCACTCAATCTGGCGCAGGGGCGGTTAAGGACATAGAATGGGATGTCACACAGTGAGGTCCTGTGGTCCACAAAGTCAGCATGAGTTGTTGCGTCGCTACTTTGGTAATTTTGAGCGTGCCACGTGAATGGGCCTACGGCATGCGGCAGAGCAGTATGACCTGAACTGATTGCGCAGTGTGAGCCAATCATGGCGTCATGGAGTCATGCGACCTGTGAAATGGTTTTTTTCGCCACCCTTTAACAAACCACTTGCGCAGGCCAGTGAAACACACGTGCATCGCACCCTCGGTGTACTGCGCTGAAGCCCACAAAATGAACACACATTTCTTCCTAGTTGAGCTGGCAAGCATTAAGATTGCATTCAAACTGGTTGGTTTCTATTTGGTGTTCTTTCATTAAAGTGACATCTTAAAGTCACACTAAATGGCCAGTTTGGGTTTGCAATGTCGGCTGACTTGAGTGGGCACCACCTTTCTGAAGGGGATGATGGATGCATGGCTGAACACAAACACCAGTGTGCAAGGGCAGCACGCAGTTACCTCCTCTGCAAGTGCTGTAAGTGGCATACAAGCTCCATATCTAAGTGTATATATATATATATATATGTATATATATATGTATATATATATATATATGCTACCCCCCCCCCCCCTCCCCGTGAAATAGTCAGGGTTTCGTCCAGAACTCAAGTTTTTGGCCAGATTAGGGGGACTCTGAACTGAGCAGACAGGACATGCAACTCCATGCAAAGTCAAACCAAGCAGAAGTTAAGTTCAAAGTTCAAAAAGAACTCCTAGTTAAACAGCTCGAAGTCACGTTGGAGTCTGCGAAGTGCACGTTGGCAGCCCCAGCTTAAGATGCACAACTTTCAGCGCAAGAGTATTAAGGGCAGCATGTTTTGGCAGCTTCATCGTGCCTGTAACAGCTGTTTGGTTTTATGATTTCTGTTTTTCAAGGAAACTCGGCAAATCATCCACTTGGGGGAAAGGAGCTCAATCCCACTTGCAACTGACATCCAAATCAAGCATGAAAGTGCTTTATGCCCTTGCGCAGTTGCATTTACAAGATGGATAGTTCTTTGTACATAATTCCTATACATTCCAACTATTTAAGTGTATTTAAAGCAACCTTGCAAAGCAGCTATCTCAGTTGTGCGTTCCTTGTCTAATACGATTCAACCACTGTCAAGAACAACTGTTGAGATTCAAGTATAGGAAAATTTTTGAAAGTTAAGATGATTTCGAGTTCAAGCCAAATTCAAGCTTGACCGGTTGCAGTTTCTTGCGCGTTTCAAAAGTCAATTGGAGAACACGGCTATGGCCAATTAACACTGGGACCCATATAAATTTCATAAGGGTTATTGTCCGTATCTAACTTCATGTGGTTTTAACCAAGCAAGAACTGAGCCAAACCAATAACATCAAAGTGTTTTCAAACATAGATCTTATTATTGGCATAAAATGCTGTAAAACACGGTGTTTTCAGCATTCGGCTAGATCATGTTGCCCTGGATGGAAGGCCAACTATTCAAGACTCCACACACATCGTTTTAGAATATCCTCAACGCTGGCCCACACAAAATATTGACAGTTTTTTTTTTCCTAGACTCTTTAAGGTTTTCCCACCTGCATTGAAGATTGAACATCTGGCCAGCCCGCAAGTCCAACAAAAGCTGTAACGTTTGTCAAACACATGTTTCCTTATTGGCAAAATACAGGCGGTGCGCATCCACAATTTGACTCTTGGAACGTGCTTTGCTTGTCCGCCTTTTCAGAGTCCGTACTTGGGCAATCCAGGATCTGCTTTCACATCCTGAATTGACGATTGAGGATTGAAGGTTCTTTGACAACTCTTTCTGGGATTCTTTCACAGATGTACTTAGGGCAATCCAAGATGTGCCTGCACGTGCTAGCACATCCTGGATTGAACATTGAAGATTGAAGATTGTCAGACCACTTTTCAAATCCATACTTAGGTCAAACTGATACATCCTGGATTGAAGATTGAAGATTGAAGCATCCCAGAACGAGTTGCCGGATGATAATCTTCAATCTTCAATCCACGATGTGCCAGCACGTGCTGGCACACTCGGGATTCCCCGAGGTATAGAATTGAAGAATCTCAGCAGGAGTTGTCAGATAATCTTCAATCTTCAATCCAGGACATGCTAGCACGTGCTAGCACATCCTGGATTGCACTAAGTACTGATGCTATAATTTAGGTCCCAAAAAGAGTGCATGTTTTGAGCATCATGTTTAGAAGCTGAGAAGTGCATTTCGCATTCATTTGTTCGCACACATGACAACGGTTCGGCAAAATCCTGAGTATTCCAGGAGGGGTACCATAAATCACTCACCTCAGCATTTGTTGGGAAGCCGGTCTAACACACCCAAAAGGGACACGGAACAAGAGTAAGTCGTTCCTTGCAATCCAGCTGACGCGGGCCACGCACGAAGCTTCGCATCTCGGAGGCTTTGGTGCAGAGACGGAGGTCACGTCCGCGGGGTTCGGCTCCTGCTCGCCTTCGGCAGGCTGTTTGCGCGGCGACTTGGACGTCGAATTGTCCATTCCCGGTGGGTCCCGACTGTGGAAGGGGGTTCATACCAATCAATGTATAAACATGAACTTATATAAAGTTGGCCTTACGTTGTTGGAGTTGTCTGAACCTCGAGCGTTTTCGATTGCCTCTTGAAGGGTTGGGGTACTCCGTAGCGCCCGGGGTCTGCATTGGAGGGGTCGTGACCCCAAGGATCTCTCCATTCCAAAAAGGATCCTTTTCGTGACTGATCACCGGGCTCGAAACAAAGGATTTGAAACATGAACACAATAGGGAATCAACCTTTTGGGTAAGATTGATAAGGTTCTGCTTGGGAAAATGTAGGATCTTGCAGGTAGGACATATGACCCAGTTGACTCCTGTTGATGCTTAGACTGAAGCACCAGGGTTCATTAGGGGAACAGGCACGAGGGGTCACTCCCTGAATTATTGCAAAGTCCAGATCAGTTGGAAAGTAGCATGCGCAAAGGAAGACAAGCGCAGCTCCAATGCGGCGCCGCGATTTTCAGACAGCGTTGACAGACATGCCCTACATGTGTAGGTCTTAGAGCCAATCGGCATGTGCGAACATGTGGCCTCGCCTTTCTGCTTCCATCGCACACTGTGCTTGCGAGGCTACCACACATATTTTCTCGGACAGTGAGGCGTGATCATCGCCTACTTTCATGGAGTGATTTTTTATTCTGGGCAAGTTGCGGCGAACGGTCGACCGTAACTTGCCCAGAACACTTCGACCCATGTTTGAGAATTGACCTCTTACCTGTTATGCCGGCTTTTCCTGACTTTCTTAGCCAAGAGTGCTGGGTTTTGTTCAGCTCATGAATCTACTGCAGCTGTCGGTTTGGTTGCAGCCATCGTGATTCCTCAGCGGCTAACACAGGAGAGGACAGGCACAGAGCAGCTGTTCTGGGGAAGGCATTGTTCTCAGTGCCCCATTTCCATTTCCTTCACCTGTAGTATTCGCAGGTGAAAGTTCCCTTGGCCATGGGTCAAAGAAGAACGAGCCACAAATAAAACTTAAGCAAAACATGTTCGTTGCCATAGGTCTCAGTGCAAGGACCGGGTTGTTTACCCCACGGGCGACTTGTTGAAGGTCAGGTATCGCGGGCGCAGTGAGCGCCTGGCGCTAGCTTGAAGGCCAGTGGCCTCGAGCGAGTTCCACCGCGTCTGGCGGTTGCACGTGGATTCATTGTCTCTTGTCGTCTCTGGAGCGTGCAGGGATCAGCGAAGCTGCAAGACCCAACGCATGTCGTTCCCCCCTTTTTTGTCCAGGTGTGTGTGTGTGTGGCTTGAGCACATGTAGGCCTGCCATTTCCCGCTCCAAGCGCGCCTGACTTCATGTCCGAGTCCCTGCGTTGCTTTTTTGGGCTCTGGTACAGTGTACAGGAAGGTCTGTGAAGCGTTTTGCCGAGCTCAGTTTCTAAGTCGTGTTCCCCAAGGGGGAGGAATACGGACAGTGGTCTCCGAATGACTGACTGTCCAATCGACAGTTATGCAAACGCTGTTTGACCGTTTGCATTCCAAGAAAAGTGCTGCAAGCTGCAAGCTGCTTGCAAGCCATGCGACTGTGAAGCATGTCCTTCTTGGCAGCGCCAATGCTGAGCTTCATAGGATGAGAAGCGACTCCGAAGACAACCAGCTAAGTTGCATTGTGGACTTCTGCAATTCAGGTAAGACACTGCTGCACCTTGTCCCAGCTGAAGTGTTCCAACAGTATTACGGACAACGGAAGCTACTCTTGCAACGGGGATGCGCAAGGTGAGTGACTGGAGCGTTAGTCATTAGGCTCATTAGACATGTATGGGAGCTGCTATCCTCATTCCCTTACTCTTGGGCCAGCAAGGCTTGAATCTGGCATGCTCACGTATTCAGCTCGAGTTGCAGGGACAACCATGTGAGGACTAATCGAACTTGTGTGGCCAGCTTCAGAAATGCATTTTGAAGGTCGGGCAAAGAGTCGTGATTCCAAGGGGCAAAAGCAAACACGGGTGTGTACCCTATACGGTGGCTTCTTGATGGCCTGTTTATTCCATTTTCCCCCGGGGTAGCGGGTCGTGATGACAACCACAGAGCCAGGGTCAGGCAAGCTGAAGTTGGGTGATTTTGCCAGGCCGATGTCGGTTGGCAGGACAGGGTGTTGCTTGAGGAGCACATGGAACCAAGCTGGTGATGCATGAGACACGACCAGATTTTACCGCGACCATCACGAGTTGACCTCGTGTCAAACGACTTTGGTTCCGGATGTTTTCAACATGACTACTTACACCAGGGTGAAAGCAGGGAAATTGTGCCATCCTACTGTCATCCACTGAATGGATTTGCCCGGCACAAACAAGCGCTCGGCTGGCGAGCCTTCCCTCAAGATCAGTTTGCACTTCGCGAATTGGCTGAATTCAGGGTTCTTTCTCTGGGGGACTTAGGGTATACAAAGCTCCGGACCCACTGGCTCTCGTTCCAAAAGTCAAGTTTGACCCCGCCAGTGCGAAGGATGGAGACGCCCAGGGGCCGCGCCGAGATCATGACGTGCCTTGCAGAATTAGCTGAGATGCTGTGCTCGTATTTGAATGCCACGTTACCAAGCTTGATTCAGTAGCTACTTTTTGCTTCAGCTGACACAAGGGAATGGCACAGGAACAAAGTGAGAAAGTGCTAGGCACCGTTTTCGTCAGACAGCGACGAGCAACTTGTTAGAAACATTGAGTGCGAAGCTCACAAAAGATGTACGATTACCATCAGAGAAGTTTGTTAAACGTGCTCGACCATGAACCCCCCCCCTCTGCTCCCTCATTTGTATGCAACCTGCCTGGACCAATTTTTTGGTGCGGCTTAGCACCAGTTAGAGTATTCAAGCAGAGTGCTTACTTCGGCAGACAATTGTCAGTTACACGCCGGGTTTCGATCGCGGTCAGTGGCAAAATGGGTTTGTTCCATTCAACCCATTGGCATCAGAGCCTTTGAACCTCCAAGTATCTCCAAGTCTTTAACCCCCAAGCCTAGCGGGCTGAGTTTCCCTTTCAGGAGCCCGTTGATTCCATAAAGTCGCGAAAAAGCCGAGCCAGGACCGGGAGTGGGGCTTCAGCCGAGGCGAGCGGTAACAACACGGGTGCTTTTTAGGTTAGTTTGGTCAGAAATAGGTTGTTTCAGATTGGTTCAGATTGGATTTATTCCATTTACCAAGGGAACCCACCGAGGTAGCCAAAAGGTCACCGCCTATGGTCATTTCCCGCCTGCGATAGAAGCACCGGCAAAACTCACATTCTGTCCCGTTCACTTACGTTTCGTGTGGGCTGCGCCGCGCGGGTTGCACGGAGCGTGCAGGTCACGCACTGGAAGGCAGCCCGGAGGAGGTGTTGCAAGAAAGTGCCCTCAAAGCCTTTGACAAGGAGCGAGCTGTCGTTTGGTTTGTCCTTTTAGGCCAGTTCAACATTCCTTTTAACGGCGCTGCTTTTAGGCATGATATGAAAACGACCACACCTGTTAATGGTCGGAACATCCCTCAGTATCCTCGAATTGCACAGGTTTGACTTTGGCTTTGCGAGTTGATGTTCAGCTGGGCAATCATGACAAACGGTGACTGAGCATAAACGTGTTCGAAACATAGTTTTGGTCCTATTTGTATGCACTCCGTGTTCCTCATGATACCTTTGCCTTGTAGCTCTCTGTGTGTGTGTGTGCTCGTTTTGCATCGCAGAGGGGCGGTCTATGTCTAGATCTGTCAAAGGTTCACCCCAAAAGGGCCACCAATCTGAGGGCCCTGTTAGGCGCCCAACAAAAGTACCTTTTTCAGGGGTGTCCATTGGCAACTGGGGGCCCTTGACAAACGTAGGACAGAAGTTTCGAGAAGCTGGCCAATGTGGCGAATGTACAGTGGCTCTCACGGTCAATGTATGCGTGGGTTTCCGTGCGTGACGCCAATACGCTTACATACCACGTATCCCATACATAGGTTGGTGACCCCAGTGTAAAGGGGATACAGGGTTGGCGCAGCGCCAACGTCCTAGCTGTTCCTTTAGACAGGGTGCTGTCAGTAGATATACAGGGTGTTTGGTCTCTTGCAAATACAGCTCGGGGATGAGCAATTTTCTTGACTTGCAGATTCATGGAGCTTCATAAGATGTTGTGGGTCAACGTGCTCAGCAAGTGTTGTCACTGACCTCATGTAGTGCATGATCAGGCTTTCAGTTCTTTTCAGAAGCGTCCCCATGTGCGAATGGTTCGAAGCTGATGTGGATATGAATTTTATGCAAATACCGTCACAGACAATTGGCGGACATATAATCCCATTTAGTGATGTTTATCAAAAGGTCCAACCAATTGATGCTCATGTTAAATCCATCAGGGTTTGTCTCCAAACACGGTTGTCGGACACGGGTTTCAAGTGACAAAGGTGTCATAAGGATGATCACAGAAAGGCGTGTTTCGCTCAACCATGTCTCTAAATAAAGGGGCCCGCTCCCTTTGGTGTCTATTCAAGACACCCCCAAAATGGGTACCAACTCCACCGCCAAACTGCGGGTTTTCCTGTTTCTGAGGGTACCCAGTTGGGTCACCCCTTGGTTCCATCCCAGGAGCTGCCGCATTGGCTGCACAAATTCTCCAAGCACCTGGCAGAGCCTTTGACCTCTCGGCTGCCGGCGGGCCGAGCTGTGGAGGGGGTGGCCTTCCCTGTGGGAGCGATCTATTGGTCTGTCGTTTTGTTGAGGGTACCCCACAAGTTTGTGGCTTTCTGTTGGTTTACCTTTAAAACCAAGCAACACAGGGGCACCTTCAAAAGAAGACAACCCCATATCTAAGCGTAGAATTCTGCTGATGATTGAGACATTCGGCTTTCCCGGCGAAGAGATGGAAAGCGAAGGCATGCTGATAGCATCATGCCAGTAGGGAAGCACAGATGCCGGCCCCACCCCACCACCCCCGCCCCACCCCCGAACTCCCATGTCGCACAGTCAAGCATGTGCATGGAGCCTCTTAGTATAAACCCGAAAGCAGATCAATTTGGAGAATGGTCGGAGATAGGTGGAGGGACCAGTTGGAGCTTGGATCATCTCTCAGCTCTGCTCACTCAGGCCAGACCTCCATGTCTCCTCGCTGGGGCCTTGAAGTGTACCTTTGGGGACCCTGGTTTCCACCAACCTGCCTGTTTGGCCCATACACCAAATGGGAACGTGAAGGTCCAAAATAGGTTTGGGGTTGGACAAACAGGGTCCCCTTGCTTTTATTTGGCGGCCAAGTCTCGTTTTCTGGTGTGGATTTTGCCTGAAGTTGGATGCACTGCACTTCTTGCTTCACAAGCCTGGAGCCGTTGAACACGTGATGCACTGCACTCTCGGCAGACACAAACATGGGGGTGCTGGTGTCGAACTGTTTGCAGGTTGAATCGAGCATGCGCGCCGCGAACCCTTTTTGTCCCTGTTATTTGCTGTGGGCGTGTTCTTGTGTGTGTTGAGGTGACCTTTTCGTGCTTGCTTTAATAATGAAATCCAAAGGGAGCACCGAAGTCACGTTGGAGCTTCCTTTGCTTTAAGCTTTACATTATTGTCTCTTTGCAGTCATAGCAGGATCTGGACGAGCCGAGGAATTCTTTGGCGACTACGCGGAGGGACTTGATGAATGGACATGGACGAGTCAGGTATCTTAGATCCAGAGAGCACAGCCACCCGGGATTTGACTCATGGACGGCCACGGTTTTCATCCAAAAGCAAGTGAACCAATGGACCAAGCACATCCGGCAGCAAGCCTCCGGGATGCGACCAGCTGCGGGTCCTTTGGGGCTGAAAACGAGTGAGTCGCGTGCGTTAGGAGGTTCCATTCGCGCCCTGCACTGGCGCCTGGCTAGACCTCAAAGCACAAGGAATGAGATTGGAAACATAGGGAGAGAGAGAGAGAGAGACATAGAGAGAGGAGGGGGCACAAAAAAACACCCACAATGTGCAGGCAGGGAAGCAGCTGTTTTCATCTCAGGCCACATTGAGCCAGTATTGAGCCATCCACTTGGAATTGCATTGGGATGTATGAGTTTGCGAATTGGACCCTGCACTGCACTGAGTGTGACTTGCCTTGGCCAAGATAGTCAGAAGTCCTGAGCCTCAGACCATCCTTTTCTTCTTTGCCTTCGGGGGTATGGGCATGTCAGACAGCACCTGATCGTAGATTTTGGAATCATCCCCTTGCAACCCAAGGTGGTGCTGGTACAGGATGAGCCCACACCCCACCGGAAGCTGCGGGATATGCAGCACGAGGCCTGAATTCAACTCCCTCGGCTTCTGACAGGCAAGCATTGAATTGGTTTGAAGAATGGCTAGAGCACCGTACTGCTTGCGTTGAACATGCTAATGTGGATATGCCAGGTGGAGAGAGAAATCATGTAGCCATAATTATTTAGTTCCATTGTCACATTGGTGCAACCAATCACTTTTCAGCAATGAGTCACGCTCATAGGCTTGAGTATTTACGTCTCATTTCGTCAAAGTCCATGTTGACAAGAGCGAGCAACAATCCCGATTGTAGGCAATTGGGTTTCATCGCCACTTTCTGTGATTGCTTGCAAGATGTTCAAAGCACCAACTCCGGTTCCCCGTGGCCCACTGTCCACTTTGGCATCGCGAGGGGGGACTTTCCACACGCATGGTCCAATGGTCAGCCGACAGGTGTGCCACGTTCTGGGCTTTGCCTTACAGGTATGGGGCTCAGAACCTCAGAACGCCAGTGCAGCGAGGTTTTTGGCGAAGGTTTTTTTGGCTGCGGGGCGGCAGCCAAAAGGTCACACACTCACGCATACACACATTCACTAGCGTGTGGGTTCCGTCGTTTTTTTTCTCTAGTGGTTCTTCCTGAACATGGGTATGAATCAAATGAATTCAAGTCGGGACTCATTGGTGAACATACTTTACAGGGGGAGTAATGTCCACCAACCTTTGGAGGGTTTGTTAGCGTCAAGACTTTGCTGTTAATTTGGGAAGGATATGGAGGCCCAACCGAGTTTCCCAAAAAAATCAGCCGGCCCCAATTGGACCATGTCCTCTTGGGGAATTCAGTAATTAAGTCAGTTTTTCCAGAGCTATGCTCCGACTTGCGATTCGCCCAAGACGCGAGACGCGAGATGCGGCCTTAGCTTCTCTGCCGAGGATAGTCATCATGAATCTTCGGGCCGGGGCCCTTGCGCAGACATGCAAAGCAAACAGTTTGAGAGTCCCATGGGCTGGTCTCGCAGTTCATTGGATGAACCTCGGCGGAACACTTGATCACATCATAGCAACCATTTTGTCACAATCATGTTCTTGCCACGCAAAACCATCTTGGTTTGTTCAAGCTACCAGTGCTTTAGGCAAATGTTTGTAGGTACCAAAGGGAGGCCACTGAGCTGGCTCTGAGGTCGCTGGGAAGACCGGCCTCTAGATCTTCCGCTGTGCCCAGAGCTTTGGATCGATGAGGTGCAGCGAGAGACCCGGGATATCTAGGGATTGGCTCACACATTTGCCACATGAGCAGTAGGCAGGTACTGCTTTTTGGATGTCTGGCATGTACATATGTGTATACATACATGTTGATAATACGAATCATGATAGAAATATATAGAAATATGTTACAAAAGTAAGAATGATCATAGTTGTACATAACAACTATGCATATGTTGTTGATACTTTTGCTTTGACGTATATATTTCTCATATGCTTTTCTTTTGAGGTGCACACCAACCCCCATGAACTTATACAATTCCTGCAATCTTATGTTGAACCCGGGTTTGTCGCCACGTTTCCCACACATTTTGTGCTCAGAATCCGTAATTCAAGGCGGTTTCTGAGTTCTACATATCAAAGTCCAAACCTGGCCACTCCTACGTGGTTCAAACGTACTGCGTTTCATGTTAGCGTTCAACACTAAGCTGAAAACCCTCAGCCCTCAGTGATTTCTTATTTTTGTAAGCTTGTTCTAGCATGCATAACAAAACACCACAATCATTTCATGCAGTTTGCCAGCTGACAGGCTGACAGTCAAAAACACGGAATTGCGCTTTCAACAAAAGTAAACACACCGGGCAGCAACACAAACACATGTTGGTTTTGACAAAACATGTTGGTGTTCCCGAGTTTTGTTGCTTGTTGTATTTGTTTTTTTTGTTTAGCGTGTTTTGAACGGAACCGGCACACAATCCCAAACAGCTCGGGCGTGTTGCGGTACTCGCATGCTCGCCAACAAGTAACAACTAACAACACTGGTTGAAACGCATACAAACAACTTGAGAAAGCCAAACAATTGAAGACAGGTTTGACAAACAAACAAACAAACAAGAACTTGAGAAAGCCAAACAAGCCACGTGTGCCAAGCAAACAGTTAATTTAGAGGTTTTATGCAAGCAGGCATACATACACATGTATATGTAAGTACCTGCGTAGGGTACATACATGACATGCATGCATGCATGCATACATACACACACACACACAGACACACACACACATGCGTACAAACAAGAACAAGCAATCAAACAAGGTACATACATACATACCTACCTCCCTACCTACATACAGATAGACAGATAGACAGATAGACAGATGGACAGATAGACAGATAGACAGATAGACAGATAGACAGACAGAGACAGAGACAGAGACAGACAGACAGACAGACAGACAAACAGACAGACAGACAGACAGACAGACCTACAGACCTACAGACACACAGTTGCATACAGTTACGTACGGTTACATACAGTTTCATACATACAGTTACATGCATTTACATACATTTCCATACAGTTACATGCAGTACACACATGCACAGATGCACATATGCATGGATGCATAGATGCACATGTTTTGACATAGATACATGGACACAGGGCGACGCAGACACGTAGATACCGAGACAATAGACAGACACACAAAGACACAGACACAGACACAGACACAGACACAGACACAGACACAGACACAGACACAGACACAGACACAGACACAGACACAGCCAGACAGATAGACATATATATATATAGATAGGTAGCTAGCTAGCTGCACAGATAGATGCAGAGATACAGAGATACAGGTAGAGAGAGAGGGACAGAGACAAAGAGACACAGAGAGAGACAGGGAGACAGACAAACAGACAATGACAGACAGACAGACAGACAGACAGACAGACAGACAAACAGACAGACAGACAGACAGACAGACAGACAGACAGACAGACAGACAGACAGACAGACAGACAGACAGACAGACAGACAGACAGACAGACAGACAGACAGACAGACAGACAGACAGACAGACAGACAGACAGACAGACAGACAGACAGACAGACAGACAGACAGACAGACACACAGTTGCATACAGTTACGTACGGTTACATACAGTTTCATACATACAGTTACATACACACATGCACATATGCATGGATGCACAGATGTACATGTTTTGACATAGATACATGGACACAGGGCGACGTAGCCACGTAGATACCGAGACAATAGACAGACACACAAAGACACAGACACAGACACAGACACAGACACAGACACAGACACAGACACAGACACAGACACAGACACAGACACAGACACAGACACAGACACAGACACAGACACAGACAGCCAAACAGATAGATATATAGATAGGTAGCTAGCTAGCTGCATAGATAGATGCAGAGATACAGAGATACAGGGAGAGAGAGAGAGAGAGAGAGAGGGGGACAGAGACAGAGACAAAGAGACACAGAGAGAGACAGACAGACAAACAGACATACAGATCGACAGACATAGGCGTTTCCAGCGTTGTTGTTTCTTTTGTTTTCCCTATTTTTTTGTTAGATTGAATTCTAAGAGAGGGAATGGAGTTCACTTCCTCCGACAGCAATAATTACTTTGTCAGGCCCATCGGGATACGCCCCACAAAGAGCCCGCCCGCGCAAGGAAGCCCATATGGTTTCGCCTCCAATCCGCCAAGCCTGGGGTGCTCTGCCTGGCAGGCCTGGGTAGTGGGGGGGACAGCGGGGACCGCTGCCAGGGTTGGCCGCCCACGAGGGTGCTGCCCACCGTGCAAGGCCGCCAGCCCAGTACCGACAAAAGCTCCCATTTTCAGCTTCTGGGTTTGTCTCAATGACTTACCAGCCAACAAAAAGCGCATGTCTTCCAGGTGTTCCTTTGGTGTTCCCTTTTCCCCTGAAGAACGGGATATCTCCAGCCTGGCGGTTCTGAGGTCGTGCCATGCCAGTGTGGCCGGGAACCCGGTGAAACTGATCTTGGGAGGTCAGTTGGTCTTGGAAAAATTCCAAGGTTTGGCTTCCCACTTCGTTCTCATTTCCCGGTAGTTGCACCAAGATGTTTTGCTCGAAACAACGGCTTCTCTACCAGGGTCACTGACGGGCTGCGATATGATGTCTCCAAATGTTGACCGCCAAGACGGCTCTGGGCTACTGGCGTTCCCTTTCAATCGAAGGACGTGAGTGGAATGACTCAGGTCGGTAACCGCAGGGCATGAGCGTGCAATTATGGTCCTTCAAGATAGGCGCGGAAGGGAGAGCGGCTTGCACTGTCTGATGAGCTTAGAGTTACAGGCTTCGTCTCTAAATAGCATGCCCTCTCTGGTTTTTCTGAAGGGCGCTGCTTCTTGGGGCTCAAGGGGGTCCACCACAGCTCAGGTGAAGTGCAGCCGGCGTGATAACCAGCACTCCCATTGCCAGGCTCTTGCAGACCTTCCCAGACAAGCAGATCAAGGCCAACTGGCTCTTGCAGGAGATATGTTCAAAAGTCCGCTTCTGCCTAGGATTGCCTCGGCTCATCAACCTGATTCATGGTTCATCCCAACTTCCACGTCAATCCAAGTGTGTCAGGCGCAATATTGGTGTCCATCAATCCAAATGAGGTCAGGCCATGAGCCCTTCTCAATTTGGTTTAATGAGAAACCAAAAGGAACCCCGCACAATTTAGGACCCTATACTGACACTATTTTACACACCATGGCCACTGCCAAGCTCACGGAAGCGGTTGGGATTGGGCCACAGCCATGTGAACCCCAATGACCACCAGAATTCAAGGGAAAACGGGGTACAACAAATATATATATATATACATATATATATATATATACACATAAAAACAAAAACAACAACATTTCGCGCAGGCGCTGCTCGGGTACGAGCTGGGGCGCATGGCCTTCGCACTGCTGAGCCCTGGGATGTTCAAGGCTGACCAGGAAAGGTTAGATTCAGAGCCATGCCAAAAACAAATTCGCCATTGCAGCCTAGTGGCCAATGACAAAGAATGACTCTAAGGGGTCAAGGACCAATACGACCAATAGGGGCTACATCCATTTGCTGAAAGGAATACATAAAAAAAGCAAAATAGAGGGAATCTATCACTGCTGGATGTGTTTTACCTGTTCCTGGACGCTTTCACGCAAATGGAAGGTACGGATTCAGAGCCACAGCGCCATGGGCCGCCTAGTGGCCATGAATCGTGACTCTGAAACAGCCAGGGTGGGATAGAGGCGAAAAGCTTCTGATGGCTCCTCTTCTGGCTCTAAATCAACATTGGAAAAGGTGTCCTAAGTTCACATGCCGCGATTTCAAACAAAAACAAACGGACCTTCTTTTGGTTTCTTGGTTTTGCTTCAAATGGGACCGGGGTTGCACCAGGGGTTGGTTTTAAAGAACAAATGCCCAAGCCTGAAAGTCATGGATTCAGTAGGGATTCTACAGAGCCACCGTGACCAGTCTTGCCCACGGCATGCAGCTGGGCTTTTGACAGGTCAACAGTGGCTTTGGCCCTGCACATCTCAGTGGCGCCAAGAGACGTCAGACTCAAATGGTTGGCAAGTCTCAAGTGAGTGTAATTCCTTTTTCAAGACCTGGTACGCTTTGGGGATCTTTTGACGAGATTGTCAAGGCCACAACCCATCATGAGTCAGGGCTCCTTAAAAGATACATTTGCCCATTTGAAACATGGCTTTTTCCACCAAAATAAAGGGAACCCACCATTTACAAGGCAATGTTCAGGTGTATAATGTAAGGATCCCTGTGAGTTGTCCGCCATGAGACGCGGTGCTTGCCCAACTCTCTCGCGCCGCGGTAGCTCGTTCCATTCCGGCAGGCCTGGGCCGACCGCCTTTCGAAGGCGGGAGTGTGTCAGCGGCTCGCCAACTCAACATTCGAGGTACCCGGGTGTGGCAAGTGCTTACAACAAATACTACGAGGATTGGGGAATGAAGTCATGCTCGCTAGGTGAGTTCTGTGTGTGTGTGTGTAATGTTTGAGCCCTTGTATTAATCCACACCCCGATTTGCAGGTTACCTCACAGATTTCGCGCACGAAACGATTTTTCGTGGAGTGAACTGCTGGCTCCAGGTCTTTCTGGGAGGTCAAGTCCTGCAGGGCGTCCAAGGCGCTATGGGCTGCAGCCTCAGAATTGCGAGTGATCAGACTGGGGGG
>CAUJNA010000613.1:993563-1053563 GCA_963377175.1 Effrenium voratum | reverse complement strand
GGGCAACCGGGGAAAGCACAAGGACAACGGCCATTTTGAAGGTCCCCTTAGCAAAGACACGCCCATTCGCGTGTTTCCTTTTTTTGATTGGCGGGGACGGCTCCGTCAGATCGGCTTAGGGCGATTCGATCAAGGCAACTTGGTCACCGCTAAATCTAAGGACAGATGGGGGTTGATCCAAATTCCCTTTGCATTGGATGACCATTGGTTGGACAACCACTAAAAAAAAACAGGCACTACATGGGAAACGTTGCCCGTGGTGATTTGGGGGCCAGACAATTTGATCAAGGCTTACATGATCCTTGTTCCAACAATCGCGGAAGCGGACTGGAGAGTTTTGGAAAAGACAGCATCCTCTTGAAAAGACCTCTTGATCACTTTCATGATCGTTGGAAAGGGGGAAGGACCTCATTGGCGTGTCTCTAAATAGGGGAACCCCCAAAATCAGTGGGTTCACTATGATTTCCCATTAAAAGGGGCACCCTCAAAGAAAAGACACCAATCCTTCCTTCCCCACAGAAAGGTTTGCAGAATCCTTGGATGAGACCCACCAAGAAGCTGCCTTCCGATCAGTTCGGGCGGAGAGGCCAGCTATTTGTTCTTCTTTCTACTTCCAAACCTGAGCCCTGCAAAAAACCAGTTGGCTTGTGGCGAATCTATGGGTTAGCGTCCACCTCTGGACTCGTTGCTCCCTTGGGCTTGGTTTAGGACGTCAGGGACCAGTCCCGCGCCAGGCTGGGCTCCATGCGAAACCAGCTGGAAACCATGGCGCCAGGCCTTGGAACGGGCGCCCAACCCCCCCAACCCCCGAGTGATCCGCCTGAACCCCGTTTCGGTTTCGGGGGGGGGGGCGAGGTCGTCGTTTTTCGCTGGAAAATGTCCGTAAATCCTCGGCCGCGCGAAATCGGCTATGGGTTGATGCGCCAAAATTGAGCCCGGGCAACGTGCTGCCACAAGCAGACCCAACATGAAAAGCCCTTCAAACTTGGCCGTCTTGCAGAAAATTGCATTGTTTGTTGGCAAGCAACTCTATGAGGGCTCCGTCCACACTGTACAGCTGTTTTTGCTTGTTATTTACTGTATTTTTTCAGCCACTAATCAACCACGACAAGAAGTGTTTGGATATTTGGGGGTTGACAAGGGTGTTTCCAAGGATTGAGGAGACCCTTTTGGATTCATCGTGAAACGAAAAAGGAGCCAACCGATTTGGGGGTGACTTAAAGACACCCACAAGTTGGCTGTCAAGTAAGGCTCAAGGCAAGCAGTTGCCTCGCGTCTTCGACCAGTGGGCATCAGCGCCCTTGCCATTCTGCTAGTGGTGTGCGGGCATAGTTTTCGTGATTAAGTTCTTGTCCGTCCAAGATTCCACTACTCCCCCCTTGGACACAAATAGGATATACAACCTTTGTTTAGGCGCCTGCACGAAAGTTGTCTATTTGGGAAGTGGTTTGAGGGTAGTCGAAACGATCTTTGGCATGTTCGACCGACAGGTCATGACACCTGTTTGGTCCTGAGAGCACATCCACTTGGTGCATGTTGTATATTGTACCTGGAATTCTGTTTCTGGCACTTGTTCCAAGGGACCCGAGTCAAGCAACAGGAACACAGGGCGGGCAGGCAACCAGAACAGGGAACTTGAAATAACAAATTAATGAAAAGGGGGAAGCATTAAAATAGGACCCATCCGAGAAACAAAGGAGGGATCCTTTTTACAAGGAAACATCGAGAAGAGGAAGAGATTCTGCCTTTTGGGACACACCCAAAAGGCTTTGCCACCTGCACAGGTGTAAACCTACCTGGGCACCGGCGAAAAAACCCGCTGGCACCGCTCTTCCAGTTGCTTGCGCCATAGCCTCGATGCGGCGGTGTTGACTGAGAAGAGCGACTTGTGCCCAGTGGACCAGTGGATTCCAGTTGCCAGTAACCAGAAACGTGTTCCCGGTGTTTGAAGGGCGATTGGAAATGGAATCACCGAGTTGATGCGCCTTGTAAGAGGTCCTCACATGCGATCATACACCCGGGTGAAGCCGTAGGTTTCCTTTCTGGTGTTTGGTTGAAGCTAGATGCCTAAGGACAAAATACTGTCCCTGGGGATTTCCGTGCGTGGCCACGGTTTGTTTTGGGGGTGCCAAAACCAATCTACGGGGTATATTCTTGGTGGCTCCCAGCCATCCCCTTAGGCTTTTAGCTTTTTGGTGTTTAGTGGTAGTTTCCATTTAAGTCACTAAAAGTTAAACTTTTAGCGGGGGATCTGAGGGCAGCCCAGTATAGATAGACAGGTACTACAAAGCGTGGTAGTTTCCCTCCTTGTTGGGATAGCGACCTGAGGTGGGGAGGCGGGATGGTTCCTTTCCGAGCCTCGCCAAGCGATCAGGGCCCAGGCGAAGCATAAGGGACCCAACCGCAAGAAAGAGTCACCGCCAGTATTTGCCCCACTTTCACGGAGCGTGGTGTGTTGGTGGGAAGAACCCGCTCAGATCGGTGCATGAATTTGCTTCAGAGTTCCATAGAGCCCACATTCAGCTGCTTGCTCATGGAAGGGCAGCTTCAGTTTAGACGTGTGGCACGGCTTTGTGGTTAAAATAGTCAGCATGGTCAATTTGCGGTGTGGTCATGGAGACCCACTACAATTCAACCACAAGAGCCTGGATGACAACCCTAGTCTCCTCATGTCCGTTTGGGCAACGCATAGCCTGTCCTTTTGGAAAACCTTCTAGCCAAACTAAGAGGAAAGGTGGCAAGTTGTTGAGACACGCACACACAGATCCCAATGCCCAAAGATGTGCGAGCCTTCAACGTTTGTCTGGTTCTCCCACAACTTTCAGGGGTCCAACATGTTTTCCACATCTCGGTTTGCAGTTTCAACGGTACTTGGCTGAGAGCCTTCCCATATCCTCTGGCTGTTTGCATTGGATTCCGCGGACCTAAGGTACAAGACCAGAGGAACCCGCCAGGGCAATGTTTAGATAGAAGTGAGACATGCGCCAGGGGAGCCCCGAAATGGTTGGGTTCCTTGGAGCTTCCCTGGAAAAACCAACCCCAAAACGGGGGTACCCTCAAAATAGATCAAGCCAGTCCGTTTAAGCCACCCCAAAAACGGGTATCCTCAAAAAGTAAATGAGTATATATATATATATATATACATAATATATATATATATATATGTATATATATATATATATATGTGTAAACAAAAGCCCACAGACATCAGCACCCGTTGTGCTAAAGGCCATGGATGAAGTTGATCGCCCAGCTCGCGGCACTTCAGAGCGTGCGGAGGCCCAGAAAACGTGTTGGGCCCGACCGGCCCCATGAGCCACAATCAAAACCCGGGTAAGTGAAGGTTAGCAAGTGACGATCCCAGCCATAAATAGCTGCGGCCGCCTTCTTAGTTCTTTACATGGTTCTGGGACGACCATTTTTGTACCGGGTTTTGATTGTGACTCCCATGAAAATGGTTGACTCCGATGGTTTTTGTTTGGCTTCTGGGTTGACCTTATGATAGGGATGGTGAGCTTTTGGCTTTTGGGATGGTTTTTGGGATAGTTGGCGTTCCTTTTGGTTTTCCTGAAACCAACCAAATACTTACCCATGTGTCTGTGTCTCTGCGTTTTGTAAACAGGAGTTCGTGTTCAAGCAAAGCTTGCTTTGACAATATGAAGAGCGTGACTGGCGAATGGGGGCAAGCAGAGCGAACAAAGGCGGTCATTACTGTGAAGTGAATAAGGACTACTTCTTCCCGCCGTTTGCAGCCCAACGGCTTGATTGAGAACAGAGGATATGCATGGTATGTGTCAAGCGTCGATTTCCCTCTGATTCCCTTTAGCACCACGCCAAACAGGGTACCAACTCAAACAAAAACACAAACACAGAACCCAAAGTGTTAACACACAAACATACAGACACAGAGACACAGACACACTGACACACTGAGACACAGACACACTCAGACACAGCCACACACACAAATGTGTGGGTTCTGTCCTACCTTTTTAACGGTTATTTGAAAGTGACACCAAAGGGACAACAACCCACGTTCTGGCCTTCCCCATGTCGAGTCTTGTCCCTACTGGGAGCTAAATAAAATGGACGCATATGCTTTTAGATGTTTCTGCCCAAACAGGATGGAAATACATCTATGAATTTTAACATATATATATATATATATGCATATATATATATACATATATACGCATGTATACATGCAGTATGTAGAATGTATGCATATACATATATACATACATACATACATATGTATATATATATATATCATATATATATATCATATATATATATCATATATATATATATTTCATATATATATAGCTTCATGCTTTCCTGACCCCTATTTAGTACCCAGATTGCCCTCCACAGCATCGCTGCAACTCAGGCAGGGGCATTGTTGGCCACCTGCGGTCGCTCCGAAGCTTGGGCGCTCAGGCTATAGCGAACCGGTGGCGAAACTCTGGGGTAGTTCTGCCCAAAAAAGGGGCGTGTCTTGTTTGGTAGCGTGGCTTGACAGGGACACCAAAAGAACAAACTCACCTATTGTTTGTAGAGCCTCTTTGAGAAACGGGTTTTTTAGTTGTAATGATTTTTCCCTTGAACCGACCCAAATTCGCAGATATGCCTGGCTTCCTCTTTGTTTCCCGGCCATTCAACAGGGCACCCTCTTTCAGTTTTTCCGCCAGAAGCAGCTTTTCTGGCGATTTGTCTTGGACAGGTGCGCAAAGTGATCATGGCATCCGGCACCAGTCTGTTGTCTTGGGAAGTTCGACTCCCATTGATCACTGCAATTGTTCGGGCGGTTCCGCCGAAACGCGGCAGGGTTCCTTGCGAGCTCCCTGTAGTCTAAGCACCGTAGAAAGAAAAGGGCCCCATGGCTCTGCATTTTCTTCGGGAGCCTGTCAGGAATGGTTGGTGGGCGCAAATCGCTATGTCATAAAGCCCAAGGATTCATTCAATAACATGACTGATTCATACCCATGTGAGCCGCCGTGGTTGTGTCCGCAGAAAGGTTTTGGCTAAAGTCGCGCTACGTTTGGCAAGAATGCGCCAAGTCCCGGAGAAGGCGATGGCCCCCCCAAACTCCGCTACCCTCACCGGGGAAAGAAGGGTATCCGCACGATGCTTCGAACGCTGCCAAGAACGATCCTCGGTAGTATTTAATAATGCTGGGTGAGCCGAGCCCATGCCGGCTGCCAGCGCAAGGAAACATTGAACGCATCACCCAGAGGGGTGTCGCTGCCTATTTTTTTGGTGGAGTGGGTAGGTCTCATCACGCTGAGGTGATCACAGGGGATCGAGCTGCTGCACTGGCGGCTCCGAGCTAAGCAGCACTAAGCAGCAGATCGTTGGATGGCGGTGTTCTTTTTGGAGGAGAATTACTCTTTGGCAAAAGGAAACTAGCCATTAAGTTACGCAGTTTGGGAGTCCCTATTTTAAGACATGGCACATTTGATCTATGTGTTCTTTCGCGGTTCATGAGCACCGGACTTTCCTCGCCTAGCCTTTGAGCAGGCTGGCAACGCGGAAGACGCTGCTGCGGCGATCATGAGGGTCTTTGGCCAGATGCCTCTTGAGCAGCTGCCTCAGATGGGTTCTCATTAAATGAGTTGGAACCCCACCGGGCCCCGCCCCCGAAAATAAGCTCAGGTGATATCCCCAACAGCATGCGGTGCTCTTTTTAGTGCTCGCACCCCCGCAGGCCTCGCAGAACCTTGTGGAACCCTCGTGGAACCCTCGTGGAAGGGCCGCCCCGGACCACCCCGGAGCCTATCTGGGCTGACCCCAAAGCTTTCAGCTGTTGGGGAAAAATACGGACAGTGTCACGGTGTCCTTTTGGCTTCACACCTAACCTTGAAAAGGTTACCCTTCAAAAAGACTCACCCATGTGCCTTTGTCAAAAGACACATGCGCTTTGTTGGTAGGAATACTCATGGACCCTTTTCGGATAGACCGGAAGGGTTTTCCACGAGCCATGACCCACAAGGTTGACCATGGCACCGGCAAATCAAAGCAACCTCACACGGCTCGCCACGCGCGATGTGAGGTCTGCAGAGGGTGACGAATTGGAGGCAGTGAGTCTGGGATGCCCTTGAAGTACCGTTGACCCAAGGAAAGCCGAAAAACAGCTCTGGTCGTACCAGTTCGGGGTCTCCATGCATTTGTTGCCTCGGTTGTCAGGATGCATTGACGGACGCCAGTGGGCATTGACCGACGCCAGTGACATTGTTTGCGGTGGCCAGGTATGATTGATGTGCGTAGCAGATGCCCAGTGCTGATGCGCATGACGACTCCAGATATGAGTTGTGTGTACCTAGTGTAGGTGGCATATAACCTGCCCACTCCTACCCTGAAAATACCAAAATACCCATGCCCGAGGAAGAAGTTATCAGACCTAGTGGACATGTCAGTTGTCCGTCAACCGGTTTTTTGAGCCTCAGGAAAAGACCCAACTGCCGGTTGGGCAAGTCTTGTCCTTGAGGAGACCCTAGGAAATGGGCCAACGCTATGGAGAATGGACCATTCCGCCTATTTTATAGCGAGCTCACTTGGGGGCACAACGAGCTCACCGTGGTAAACGTTCTTTGGCGATCCCTTAAGTCAGGTCTTGGAAGTGTTTGGATACGTGGGGCGGTCGGTGATTGATCAAAGGGTGCATACAAAGTGTGTCCAAGATTTGTTTGGAGGGGCCCTTTTATAGAAGCGCAAAATGGACCATGTCTTAGCCCAAAATTTCATCGGTTGTTTGCTTTTGGTTTCCCTAACCCACACAGAAAGAGGGTACCAACTCCAAAAACACACACACACACAATAAAGTGTTTTAGACATGTTGTTTGGCGCGGGCCCTTTATGATTGAGGCACCTTGTCCAATTCATTCGTTTCGGGGGCACCCACATGGAACATGGACCACGTCTTAGCCCCCACAAAACGGCCCATCGGTTTTGCCTGTGGTTTCCCTAGTCGGAGCCATGGGGCCCTGGGGCCCTGCAGCCATGGGGCCTGGGCGAGTCAGGCGCTGCTCCGCGAGGCGGCGGACAGCGCCCAGCGCCAGCAGTGGGCTCTGCGCCGCGAGGCCTCGCGGGGTGTAGGTAGGGGGAGAGGGGGGGCGAGGGGTGGGGGGAGGGGTGGGGGGCTGGGCGTGGAAAGTGAGGGTATGAAACCCATGAGGTTCCATAAACTGTCCATGAAAGAAGGACATTTCGCTTGTCTACTGGGAATGCGGTTGATTCATGACTGTGCAACCCAGGAGGAACCAGACTACTCTGGCGGAGTTGCACTGCGTAGTTAGCAATCCACCAGCTTGATTAATCGGGGTCGGCTTGTTCGCATCCATGTTGTGTATGCAGTTTCCTTGGTTGACGGATAATCAGGGGACCCCACAATCTTGGTTTCCTTTTCAAGGTCAACCACAAGGAGGCGGTTTGTTGTTCAGTTCAATGGCTAAAAGTGCCCCAACCCTGCTAACAAGCCTTTTTTCCTAGAGTTGGTGGCCCTTTTTGGTGGTACGGGCGCAGAACGTTTTTTTGTTTTTTTTGTAAAGCAAACAAAGCAAACAGAAGAAAATCAAAAACAAGAAAAAACACGGGGGCCGCAAGGTTTTAAAACCCAACTTGCACCCGCGCAGGCCATGATCTCTCGCTGGACCCGGCCTGCACCTGAGGCGAAGGGATAACCAGCAGATCGGCAGACAGGGTCAGTCTGGTTTCTGGGAGAGTGAGGTTCTATTTGGCTGTGGGTCAAAACCAATGGGGTCCCATTTTGGGGCAGGTGAATTCACCACCCATTTTGGAACTTTTTTTAGTGGGGATTGGGATCTTGACTGGGGATACGGGATTTTGCCGGTGGCTCCCAGCCATCCGGTTCCTCAGCCTTTTTAGCCTTTCAGTGTTTAGTGGGGGTTTCCTTTTAAGCCGCGAAAAGCTGAACTTTGAGCGGGGGAACTGAGGGCGGCCCAGTTTGGTCTCCGGGTGACTTGTATTGTTGTTTGGGTTTTTGATCTGAGTCTCTCAGGTCAAAGGTAAACCCTGGAAAGGAGGGCCTTTTGCAAACCACTTGCCTCGCCGAAAGGCGGGAGCTGGCTCCCGGGACGAACGTTCGCTACTTAATGGACAGGTATGTGGGGCAGTGTTTTTGTTGAGTACTCCTAAGGGAATGCAACAGGAAACAGTTGCCCAATCAACGGGTTCCCCTATTTTCACACATCACATATTGACACCATATGAGCCACAGTCAAAACCTGGGTAGATGAAGGTTAGTAAGGGGCAATCCCAACATAAGTAGCGGCGGCGGCCTTCTTAATTCCTTACAAGGTTCAGACCATTTTACTACCGGGTTGTGATTATGACTCATATGCTGCATCACATGGGTCCACATTTGCCACATCCGCCTCGTCGTTTTTTTCTTTTTTCTCCAGCTGTCGCAGTCCGGCCAGGAGCGGGTGCGTGCGCTGCTGCAGTGGAGCGAAACCAGAGCTCCTGGCATGTTTTAAGTGGAAAGAGCCCATGAATGGGAACTCTAGTCATAATGAATCAAGGTACCCCGGGAGAATGAATTCTATTGTTTTTGCCTTGAACTCAGGTCGGTGTTGCTTTTTTTGAACCTTTTTTTGGTGCTTGAAGGGAGGCAAAAAGGAAGCTGCTTTCAGGGAGACAGTCCTAGAGCAGTGAAGAGCCACCACATCCAACCTGCAAGCGCTGAATTGTGGTGTTGCTATTGCCCGTTGTAGTTACAGGAGCCACATCCTCAAAACTCGTGCTGAAGCGCAGGGATACTTTACTTTCAGCCATAAATTGGTGCCCTCGCCGCCTTGTTAATTCTTGAAGCATGGTTCTGGGTAGACTATGTCGATGCCAGGTTTTGATGATGACTCACATGTTTGACCTGTTGTCTTTTTAGTTGTTCCTTTATGTTCCTTCCAGCAAGCACAAGGGGTTCTTTTTCGTATGGCGTCTGAGTTCCCAGTTCTGTGCAAAGTTCCCCTTGTTCCGTATCACTTTCGGGGGTCCCATGAATTGAGCGGGGCAGGGTGTGATGCATTTTGGCCATGCTTGTAACCCTGCGCATGAGGGTATGATTTGTTCATTTTGGTATGGCTTGGTGGACACCATTTGAAGCATACTTGGACGCAAGCACCCAACGATTGAGATGCTTGGATGTTCAAGCTTGAGCCTTTCAATGTCCATCGGGTAGCAAAAAATAATTCCTCGGGTATTCCAACCGTTTTCACAGCCAGGAAGTATGTGTTGGTTCCCCTGACGGGTTGGGAGGGGGTGGGGGGTTTTGCTGGGTCCCGTTTCCCACTGGGTGGCTCGTTTCGGGCGTAGGCCGCGGACAGCACTTGTTGGCCCTGGCGGAGGTTCGCCGGGAAGCGCCCGGAGCCGAGATCGTGCGGGAAAAAGTCGCGGGGATGTGTTCTGGGTGAGTTATAACGACCTCACACGACCTCACCCCAAATGGTGGTTTATGTGGGAGAAAAAATCCCCAATCACCTTATTTCAAATTGGTGAAATATTATAAGTCACCCAGATGTGTTGGTATCCTTTTCTTGGTGGCTCCCAGCCATCCGAGTCCTTCGCATGCTTGAGGATTTTTAATTTGGTTTAGTGGTTGTGTCCATATGTGACCCACATGTTGAACTTTTGGCAGGGGATCTGAGGGCAGCCCAGTTTTGGTTTCCCTGGAAGGCTCCAAAATGGTACAAGTACACCCAAATGGGTGCTCAATGTGTGTGGGCGAGATTTGTTTCTGCGGGTTATCAAAGTGAGAAACTGGAGGTGTCTCAACCTCAAACCATCATCTTAGGGGTCACATGTACAATTTAATGAGGCCAGTGGGTGTGAACTTTCTTCAGGGTACCATTTTGGCTTCGAGAGGAAAGCAAAAGGAAACCACCCATTTTGGTGGGATCACCACCATGTTGAGACAGACCCACGGATTGAGTTTTCATGGGTCCTGGACCCTTGGATATCATTGCCACTTTTGAGGTGGTTGTTTGTTAGAATCCGTAGCCAAATAGGGCTATTTCCCCAAATGATTGGAGCCATTTGCCACGAACCATGGGACTTGCAATCAACTGGATGTGGAGCACCTGCCATCGAAATCGTAAGTCATAAGCTGGACCTCAGTCCCTCGTTCGTCGGATGGCTGGGAACCACCAAGTCAAAAGAACCCACGACCGAGGATTAACCAACTGATGTTTAGTAGGTGTTCCCCCCAAAAGCGCTTTGGATCCTCTCTTAATAAAATGGGACACCCCGCAATCAAACTCAATCAGGGCTTTATTGATCCTGGTCCAAATTACTGGGATCCCAAATTGATTGGTTGTCCTTTTGACTTGCCATTCAACCGACCGTCAACCGGCCCATGTGGACCCAAAATGATTGGGGTTCCCTTTGATTCGCCTTTAAACTGGCAGCTAACCGGTACGCTCAAACATGTTGCCCGAATCGGCAATTTGCTGGTTCTCAGTCAGGAATTGATTGAGGGGCGTGGGAAGGAAAGGCGACCACCTGAAATCCACTCCGACCAGTCTGAAGAGAGGTGCGAGTCTTGCACAAATCAGCCCTAAACCACCCTCAAGCACACTTTCAAACTGCGTCATCACGGAGTGCGTCAGAGTCCATGGCAACCTCAGCGTTGGAGCGGAGGACTGCTGGAAGCGGGAACCTGCGCTCAGGTTTGCATCATCCAGGAGCTGGTTCTATTGGTTTGCTTCTCAGTGAGCTGAGCGGTACATTCGCATTGCCAAAGTTTCACCACACCAGGACTACTTGAAACTAAACTTCAATTCATGATTGCGGGATGTGGAACATCAGCAGAAACCAAGGACAGGTTATGTGCTTGATTCAGAGGCGATTTCGGAGCCAATCAGAAAGATTCTAGTTCAGGTCCTTGGGTTTCCTCCCCACTGAGGCTCCTTCTGCTATAGCTCCTAGCAATTCTTTTGGAAAGGGCCTTGGGTCGCCTCTGCAAGGCTACCTGCGGGGACCTATTCAATGTCCTCAGAGTGGTGGCCGCTCTTGCGCGATTGAAAGCGCAGATGCAGCCACTTTCAAGCGGGCGACGCCTGTGGCTTCCTTCCAGAGACCAACTTTCTAGTGAAACACCGTTGAAGGGTCGAATAGGAGTACCCCTGAAGTAATTTGCCTATGACTTTTCCATGGGGAACCACCCCTAAAAAGTGGTTGGTGCACATAAATCCCCACCGAATTTTGATGTCCACCAGAGGGCGCCTAATGAAAATTCCTAGCCATTTGAATGTCTCGATGGGTTTCTGTGGCAGGCTACACCTTGCAGGCCATTCTGCCCTTGTGGCCGCAGCCTCAGCTCTCGGTGAGAAGTGCAAGCACCCAGCTGAATCCCTGAACAGAACCATAGCAACCATTTGCTTAAGAATAGATTTTGTGTTTGCCTTGCTGGCTTTTAAAGGGAATCTATCACTACTGGATTTTTTTTCCAGGGGGCTTAAGCAATTGGAAGATAGAAATCCCTGTCTAAACTCCCTACAGGTTGGGATTTGCTGCAACGAATCAGTAACACTTCAAAAGAGGGCAACCCCGATGCCCTTTAAGGTGCTTTTCAGGGCAAAACGTTCCATGTTGAGATCCATTCAAAGCTTCCTCGGAGAAGGCTGAGGTTTGGGATTCATGGACACTTCCAGAACTGGCATTGCGTTTCGAGCTGCCTTTTCGAACTCCACAAGTGTGCGGCTTTCCTTTGAACTCCTTTCAAACCAATCGCGAAAAGGCACCCACTCCGAAAAGGAACGCCACATTTGGCCTTAAACTGGGATCTGTGTTTAACATACTACACATTTGTTTATCGTTCAGAAACTACGGACCACAAGACATCTGAGTTTGGGGGAAGAGGTGAGCTAGAAAAGGCTTCAGCGGATCCCAGGCAAGCTCCATTTGGGCATGATGTCAAAGTAGGGGTACGCTCACCACCCCACAATAGTCGGTTTCCTCGGAGTTTCTCTTTGAAACACCCTGAAACGGACAGCCTCGGGAAAACAAATAAAGAAGAACAACACAGACGTGGCTTTCAAAGGGTTCCCCTTCCCTTGCCAAAGGGTGGTGCAAAAGGGAATCAGCTTTTGGGGTGAGCCATTCCATCAGTAGCCTTGATCGTGAGGCGATGGTGACTCTGCCCTTCTTCTCCCGCATGGACCTAGTCCGATGGGCGTCCATGTGTACGCTTGGAGACCACTCCTCAGATCCAGCGGGTGCTCAGGGGTTGCTTGCAAAGTCAGCTACAACCAGAGCAGAGTCGGCCGTGCAAAGGGGACACCAATTGGAGGTTGCTTAAAAAATGGGTGCGAACACATTTTTGAGCCGACGGGAGTGGCAGACTTAGTCCCAATACTCACCCCTTCTGTGCATGTTGCGCATGCATGGTGGTATGAAGTAGTTCCTTTGGTTGGATTTGGTACCAAGCAGCTAAAGGGGTATCCTATTTTAAGACAAACCATATTGCCCTGCATCCAAGAGCCCGCAGCTGTTTCGTCGATCGTTTTGCAAATGGAAGCAGGTTGACAAGAAAGCATGTTGGCCAGTGCTCACAGAATGGCCTGCTGATCTGTTGGTTGCCAAACTCAGAAGCTGCAGTCTTTCACTGGTGTGGATCAGACCAAATTGGATTTGCTCTATGAATAGACAGAGCGATGCTCTGCGGGTGCTTTGGAGAAATCTGGAGGCTGGATTGCTTGCATTTCAACTGCTTCGTCAGCTCAACCTCCGGTATATTGCCTTGCAGTGCCGCTTTTTGTGTCATTTCGCGGGTGCGTGTTTTTTGCTGGAGTTGATACCCTTGCTGGGTGATTGTAACAGTGAGACCGTGTGGAAACGAAACCTGCGTTCGGAATCCCCCATGAGCCAAGCCCAACTAGTCGGAAATTGTTTGGAGAACTAGTGGTTTCCCTTGAAATGTGGCCCAAACATTTCATTGGAGGCACCAAAGGCACCCCATCAGCCCAACTCTATTGCCCACTGGCGCCTTTTTTTTCCTTTTTTGTTTGCAGAAGGGCTTCCCCTTTAAAGTCAGCCAACCAAAAAAGGATGCCTTTTTTCCCATGGAAATCCACTGGGCATCTGAGCCCACATGGCTCCACATGGAGAGGCCTTGCGACCGGCGAAAAGGGCTGCGAGCGGGCCGCTTGGCACAGCAATCAAAACAGACACTACCTTGTAGGTATGTGGCTGTGGTTGTCAAAACCAATGGGATCCCTTTTTGGGGTAGGTGAATTCACCACCCATTTTAGAACCTATTTTAGTGGGGACTGGGATGTTCACTGGGGGTACGGGATTTTGACCCATGGCCATGTGTCAGCACAGGGAAGCCAACAAATGGTGGCTTTGGGTTGCTAGTTTCCCTTTGAACCAACGTGACACGACGTGTCCTTTAAAACAACACGCACACCAAGAAAACACCTTGTTAAAAATGGCACTTTTTAGGTCATGTCCCCAGGCTGCAACCCAAGGATGTGATACACGATGTCCACCCCATCCGAGTTGACCCTGGGGCCCTGAAATTCTGAAATGCAATGAATGCACATGGGTTATTTTTTGGCTCGAGCCACAATGGAGTCACAATTATCAGGGGCCACATGGTACCCCCTAATTGGGTGGTTTGGATTGGTGGCTTGGGGATTGGAACCCCCGAAGGTACCCCCCTAGCTTCCAGATCACCAAACTCGACCGCAAATTAGGGGTAAGGTGACATTAAAATCCAGAGCTGGGTAGATGAGGGTTACCGCCACAGGTCTGAATACGCGCTGTTTGCAGTTGTCACCATGGGTTTTGGCAAACCCCTTGGAGTTGAAGTTCGCGAACGTCGTCAAGCGTTGTTGTTCGAGAAATGTTTGTGTACAAAGGCGGTTTGCTAAAAGGAAGATGGACTGATGAACCGCGCATGTTTGCCGGCAGTGCGCGCAGAATGCACAGAGACTGTTTGGAGGAAAGCACAGCTGGAGGATTGCCTCAAGAACACGTCACTGCAAAAAAGCAGCTTGTCGAAGCTTTCAGGTCCGGCTGAGCGGCAACTTCCCAGCCGGATTTTCGATACTGTTTCGCGCCAGGTCCGAGCAAGAAAGTCAACACCAGTTTCCGGAGATGGGTGGCCAACGGGTCCCTCCTGTGCTGCCGCGCGGCTTTCTACTCCGGAACTGAAAAGTTGCGACTTTCGAGCCTGGACTGCGGAAGTGCATTTCGCGCATGTTCGCGCACTACTTTGTACGGACATGTCATGATGTTGTGAAAGTAGCCCGCGACAGCTCCGTGATGAAGGTTGCGAAGGCTAAGTTTGGGGAACAAGCAGCTTCAGACAACCGCCATGTGGGCACGAGTTACGTTTGTGTGTTTGTTTTAGGTGCGCCATCGAAACGTACGGGGTTTGTGTTGAGCCCTTTCTCGAATTCCCCGAGCTTGAGAGGAGCTATGCTTGAACGTGGGAACCTGTGGCATAGACACCAGAGCCGGGGAAGCGAAGGTTGGCACGTAAGGAACAGTCCCGGCCGCGATGTCTTCTTGTAATGTTTACCTGGTTCTTGGAAAACCCTTTTTAATGCCAGGCTTTGATTCTGGCTCAAAATTAGGATTTGGCTTACTTCTGAGTATTTTTGAGGATACCCTTCGGGTGGTTGTATTTGTCAAAGGGAAACCAAAGTGAAACCGAAGCCCAGTCTGTGGGTTCAAAGGAACTCGCCACCTGCAGGAATTGGTCCCTTATTTAGAAGTGTTTTTATCTAGAAACTGATGACTGAGAGGCGATTTGTCCATGGATGTTGCTCCAAGCGTCAGAGACTCCCACTATGTAAGGTTGAAACCAACGTGAGAGCCGCACCAGCTCTACCAGCGATTCAAGGCGGGGAGAGCAGAAAACATTATGACCAGTTCCAGTTGGCTGCTGTAGCAGGCTCTCGGTGGGCAGAGACGACTTCAAGAGAAACGTAGGCGCCCCCAAAGCCCTAAAATAGTCCTTAGAGCCCTTCCAAGACTCTCGTAAGAGCCTTTCCGGTTGGAGGGGCATTGCTGGAAGGAGCCCCGCCCAAAGAAGAGTGTGTCAGACACATTTGCTGGCTTTGAGTTCAGCTTGCAGCCAGGATGGCGATTTGGCAGTGACACGCTTGTCACCGCAGGCGCATATTTTGTGTGGAAGGGTTAAAGCATTGCCCTTGTGGCCAATCAAATCCCATCAGTTTACCCCAGGAAAATTATTGGAACCCTGTTTTTGTTGGGCCCCTAAAGATAACATTCCTATGCTTTTCCCTGCAGGTTGTTACGTTTCTCTCTTGTTTTTTTTCTTCTTCCTTTTTTTTTCTGGGGTGTGGTTGTCGAGCCCTTGTACGAGACATTCTGGGATTGCAACCACTTGGCAGTTGCCCCGTCCATGCGGCGTTATTTGCAGACAGAACTTTGTTGTTTTAGAGTAGTTTTAGAGTAGTTTTAGGTCGTTTCCCCACGCAGCAGTCCCAAATAATTCAAGCTGCCCAACCCCCTTTTTGAATGGATGGGGATGACCCTGGTGTAGATTGATGGTTGATTTTCCTTTATGACCCGCTGGGTCAATACATTTGCAATTGGACGTCTTATGGTGTTGGCCAGACTCATTGAATTTTGACATTGATACCATTTTCCATCAATCATGCAAGGTGACAGAAGGGTTTTGGAAGACTATAGTATACTATAGTATACTAGTACTCTTGGAAAAACTGTGCGCTTGCATGATTGTTGGATAATGACTTACATGAGGTTTGTGCCCCCCGCTACTGGTTTGGCAGGGTCCCGGCCCCCACCGATATCTCAGAAAGATAGCACCCCCCGCCCGTTTTGGTTTCATCATGTCTCTTACGCACGGAAAGGGGATGATTCCATCTACCTAGAGTCTCCATGACCCTTTAAAAATGGGGTCATTGCCCAACATAAGGGGTCATGGACCCATTTTTTAAGGGGTCATGGAGACTCCAGGTAGTTCCACCCTGGTGCATTTTGTCCACTCAGTTCCATATGCCAGGAGCTGACGAACCTCGCGCGGCGCTCCGCTCGGCCCCGAGACACCGACCCGCGCGCTTTGGCGGCGACGGAGCCGCTGGCGCAGCCTTCGCCGCAGCAGGCGGCGAACGTCGCGCGGAGGCGTGCGACGCTGCAGCGGCCACTGCCTCCCTTCCAGTTGAAGGCCGGCTGAAATGGGGGGTCAAATTTCAAGCACCAGAGGACCGTAGGTTTTGGTCCATGTTTCCAGTTACCAGGATTCGATTTTGGGACATACTTTTTGCCCACAGCCAAATGTGTTTTGGTTGCTGGGAACCTCAAAACAAAGGATCGACAATCGGTTTTGCGCTTTCAGGTTCCAATTGTCTACCCTAGGTCCAGGGAGGTCAGAGCATTTTTGGCCAGACGTTTGACCCAGTGTTTTGGACAAACGCGTCAGCGTGCTCAATGTGTCAATGTGTTTGTTTATTGAGCAAATTGTGACGTAAGCCAGAAGGCTAGTCGGAGCGGAACTCTAAACCCACAACCTTATTCAAATCATTTTGAGGTGTGTGTGTGTGTCTCCGCTCAAAATAGGGGAACCCTCAAATTGGTGGATGTCCTCTTGGTTTCCATTTAAACAATCCAGCCTTGTCGAGCCCTCAAACAAAACCCACGGCCATGTCCCTTCCCCGCCCCAGGCCTTGGGCGCCATGCCGCCGCGGAGCCTGGGCAACATGGCGCGGGCGTCGGCGAAGACGTGGTGCCGCGGCCGGGCGTGGCTGACGGCCTCGGTGGCCAGAAGTCAGGAGGCCTGCGGGGTGGTGGGAGCACCCGTGGGTTGTGAACCATTTTTTTTGCAGAAGGGAATGGGGGGGGGGGTAGGGTTTGGGATCACCTGGGCGTTGTCCACCCAGTTTTGTAGAAGGGAAGGGGGGGTAGTTTTGGGACTGGCGCTGTTCTGTGTCCCTCAACTGACCCCCAACTGCTGGAATTGGGTCTGTAGTTGGGGGGTTAGTTGAGGGTCCCTCTGAGTGGAGTGGGTCGATGGGCGCGTGGACATGGTCAGTGGTTGGGCAACACATAAACCAGGGTTCATGCGTTCATGCATACCATGGATATGAGTGTTTAATGGTCCGAACACCCCAAATGGCAATGGATGGTTGCAATGATCATACCAGGTGAATGATGCAAAGGACCCCTAATTGAAGCTACCCGAACGCAGTGGAGTTGGTCAGTGCTACCGCTCATGGAGTAGGGTCAATGGTTGATCGTTAGTTGACCCAAGAGCCAGGAAATCATACCAGGGGTTCAAGGCTATTATACAGGCGCTTCAGGATGTAGATATAGATGCCAATCACCGCATACATAAAACCCATAGCCTTTCGTAGCTGGTAAACAGCCAAGAAGGGAGTATGGTGGAGCCTCCAAGCGTAATTTCGAGTTGGGCACAGTTATTTGGATGGACATCGCCTTTCGAGAGGTGCCCCGGGCAAAGCCATCCGATGGTCGCAAACCCTGCAGGTTTGCAGCGAGCTCAACCCGCAGGGCGCGGGCAACACGGCACAGGCAGAGGGCTCTTCCAAGTGTAACCCAAGTGGCTGGGTCAAACATCGGGCAACCCCAAAAGGGGTTGGAACCCCTGGTGAATGGAACCAAGACGAAAGCCTGCGGGTGTTTTGGTGGTTGAATTCTGATTCGTGGTTTAATGTTGACCCACTCCGCCCACCCCGCGAGTAATCAAAGCTCCCTTCTTTTTCAGGTGCTGGTTCAAGTGCCCCTGGAAGATCTCTGCGGGGCCAGAATCAAAAAGTCCGCAATCCGGCACAGGCCCTTGGCAAGTCGAGAACCACAGGCAAGCCAGCGTTTGCGGCTTCCTCCACGCATTTGGTGCGAAGCGGCGGCTTGCTGGGAAAGCAAGCAAACCGGATTGTCGTGCTTGTGTTTGCTATGTTTTGTTCAGCCAGTTTGTGGGCCCCATATGCTGAGGTCCCAAAAGGTGATCGCCTTGTATTTGTTGGTTTTCTCCAACCAGCCTTTTTGCGGAAACTGTACAGAACAACATCCATGGCTGTCTTCTTCCCGCTGGACATGTTGAGTCAATGTCCCCCTTTCGATTTATGAATAGCCTTGCCCAGGCTGATCCCTCAGGATCCAACCCCCGGGCCTCGGTTTTCGGTTTCCTCCAAAGGCCTTGAGGCCTTAGGGTCTTGCTTTGGAACAAGAGGGAGGGCGGGGGGGCGGGAAATTGGAGGGGCGTTGCTCCTTTGGATTTCATATGTTTGCCCAAGTGCTTTGCCTCACGTGAGGCGATGAATTTCGCGTCCAGGAGATGGTCAACAGCTTATGGGCCTTTGCAACTGCCGTTGCCTTGGGCTTTCGACTGCTAGACGCCATTTGCCATCAGTGCCGCAAGCGGAATGCGTCGGAGTTTGTGGCACAGGACTGGGCAGAGGTTCCTTTTCAGTTTTTTTAGTTTTTTTTCAATTCTCTGAATTGTCACTTACAAACAACAAGTATTTCAGCCTCTGAGTTAAATCTGCCACAATCAACATACTCCGGGAATATCCACAAGCCCTAAAGGAGATGCCAACGCCTGGTTGTGCTGGCTCCATTCTAACCTGCCATGGACAACTAGGTTTTGGAGCCGTTTTCTGTGATACCGAGGGGAATCCCCCCTTGAAAGTGACAAAGTTGTCACAGAAATGGGATTCCTTGTTTATCCCTTAGCACATGTGGCCATGGCTCAAAAGCCCGTACCCGCAGTGAACATCCCAATCCCCACTAAAATAGAAAATGGGTGGTGCACCTACCCCAAAAAGGGATCCCACTGGTTTTGACCCGCAGCCACATCCCAAACTCCAAGCTGACCAACCCAGTTCATCTCAGCGCGGGAAACCCGCCATGGTCCCGATTTTTTTGGGCACCTGGCTGAAACCCCATGTTTCCCACTCTGGGTGACAGGACTTCTCCAACCTTGTGCAGTGACTCGGCACCTTGCGGGAGCTGGAGCTGTCCCTCTTCGATGTCGGCCAGGGTTGGGACGTAACAAAGTACTGTGGATGGACGAAATCCTGCACCACTTTGCAACCATGGGAAGCCATTGTTTGTTGGTATTTACCAGAGAATCATCATTCCAGGGATTCTTAGGTGGTGCAGGATTTCGTCCATCCACAGCATGCTTATAGACGCCTTTGGGTTTTTTTTGTTAGGGTTGAAGCTACCTTGTTGTGGATGTGTTTGCACCATATTGTCGCTCCACCCCGGACCGAATCGGATCTGATTATTTCTTCAAACATGTTCTTTCACCATGGTTTCAAAGAAGTCTTTTCCACGTTCCCTTTAGAAACCCACTCTCGTTTGACCCTCCTTTTGGATCTGTTGGTTTCCCTTAGGGCGCTTAGGGAGCCAGGCCCCTAGTTTCGCTTTGACGGGTCTTGCGGCCCCTGTAGGCCACGTGCCTCTGGCGGACTTCACGCCGCAGCACCTCAGCAACGCGGCCCGGGCCTTCGGAACGCTGCGCGCCAGGAGCGCGGCGCCGCTCTGCGCGGCAGCCCGCAGTGCGCGGGGGAAGCTGGAGGAATTCCGCCCGGAAGCTCGGCGAGGCGTCAAGCTTTGGAGGGGATTTTGGTGCTCAGTTCCCTTGGAACATCGGTTTGGGTTCGGGCGGAGTCTCACTTGCAAAAGCGAAGCTTGCTGGAGTTGTGGCATTTTGGCCGATGATTCGTTTTGTTTGTTTCCAGAGTGTAAGGTAAACAAGTGCTTTGTTAAGGTGCCAACAGGTGATCGCCTTTGGTTCTAGGTCCGATGGGCAAGTCGGAATCTGTTGAGACCACTCCCAGCAAATGGTTACACCTTGCAAAGGGGGTCGGGTCTGTTTTGCCCAGTTGGCTTGAACACCCGTTAAAAATAGTGAAGCCCAGTTTAAGTGGTCAAGCAGTTGGTAATCCCACAGAGAGGGGCATCATTCTTGCCACAACCATGAAAATGCAAACAAACAACAACAAATCGACACACAAACCAGAACGAATGATTCCCGCCCCAACAAGACAAATGGAAGAAACAGGAAGATTGGCTGCTTCCTGAGGACAGTCTAGCGACCTTGGCATGGTCCTTGGCGCGCAGTGCCGCCTCGGGCAGCTTCTTGTCCGCCGCCACCGATCGAGCCATACGCCTCCTGCATGGCGGCTCGGAGACTTGGCGCCAAGCTGGAGGGTGTTCAATTTGTGGTGGACCCTTATGGTTGATATTTAAAAGGAAGCCAAAAGGAAGCCAACCAGCTTGGGGGACCCTTATTTTGAGACAGGACCAGCTGGTCTAATGGTTGGGTGGACTTTTGAGGGCACCCGTTTTGAGACAGACCTACTAGTAGCCACCACCAAGATGTGAATGTATCATTGGCCTCCGCGCCCGTTCTGCCAAGGACAATTTGCACGCGGACAATGTCGGCGCCAAGGATGCATTGTGTTGCTTTGGCTGGCTGTTGATAAGCAAATGAACGTTCCAGATGCGGTATTCCATCACGAAGCGTGCAAAGAGTGGCCGCTTCCATGTCTAGATGGGAGCGTCCTTGACGAATCTTTGTCTTAAGACCCTGGTATCCCGCAAGTATGATTTTTCAGCCTCTGGTACCAATTCTTCGGGCCGACCTAGGTGTCCATTTGCGCAGATCTCGTGTATGCTCCCTTCCTTCTGGTTTTAAAGGAAATGCCATTGGTAGAGCGTCATTCCTAGGGGAGTAAGCAAAGGGAAGGGGTTTGGGCCCCGGGCGGCCAAATGTATCAGTTGGTACATACTGAAGGGAGATCAGCCCAGTCCAAGCGCCTGGAGAAATGCTTCAAATGAATGCAAGGAGCACCTACGTATCAATTTGGTCCTCAATTTGAAGACACATACAAGATTGAAGCTTAGAAGGGGCCAGTCCCCACCAGAATGGGCGCAGCAGCCTATTTATGATGAGTTTGGGGTCCTGCAGGTACAGAAAACTTCTGGGTTAACTTCGAATATGTACAGATGCCAACTATCTACTGCATGGGTATGTAGAAGGGGCCTCGGGGTAGAGATTCTGGGACAAATTATGGTCGTCTCATTTACACAACTAGGACCAACAAGTCAAGACAACTTTTGGTAGGATAGAACCATGTGACTCTGGTGCTGCCTTGTGTAAGCCTAAGAAGAGCCCAAAAAACAAGGTGCCTTCAGGAGAAACCGTTTGTTGCACGTGCCAGGTGAAACGTGTTTCACTCAATTGACATGGGTATGGGTCAAAATTAAGCCACCAGGATATGGACCGCAGGTTTTAATTCATGTTTCCACTTGCCAGGGCAGTTCCACCCCATGTTGGTGTGACCCGATTTTGTGACCGCCACATGGCGATCCCCGAGGTATGCTCCTGGAGGCCGCCGCTTTGAGCGGCGGAGACGTCTGGCGGCTCCTCGGCGCCCTGCCGCAGCGCCGGGGGCGGCCGGACGGCGCGGCCTTCGGCGCGGTGGCCGGGGCATTGCGGCGAAGAGGCGAAGACGACGCGCGCCTCGGGCCAAGTGGCCAAGTGGGAGGGGAGAACCTCACACAGACCCACCCACCCTAAGCCAACCAACCAACAAACCAGCCAGCCAGCCAGCTAACCAAGGAGTTCCGTGAGGTAGTTTTTGGGCTTGCCAATGCTCAATTTGGCATTGCCAAGACTTACCCTGAGGTTCCCAGTGCTTCATTGAGTATTGCCAAGTGCCTTGGTCTTGTGTAAGGGATTTACAACCACAGTGCAATGTGTTAGTTTGAGAGATTCGGAGTAGAAGTATTCAGAGGGCCCTGCCTTTCGTGGGCTCCTTTGTGAACCCCTCTTGGGTGGTTTTACTTTCGGACCCCGAGTCACTCATTTGTGGGTGTCCCCCAACACTCGGCACTGTTTGGGGGAAGGTCAACACAACTTTGCACGGAAACTCTTTCCCACAAACTGATGAATCTCATTTGATTCTTGCGTCTCTCAATTTCTTGGAGCTCCAAAAGCTACAGTTGCGCTGGAGCCACTTCGGAAAGTTAGTGACACCTCTTCCAGTTGCCACTATGCACGTGAGGCCCGTATGGGAAAGCTTCGCCCAGTGCCATCGCCACAGCAGCCCAGTCATGGCACAGCTCGCACAAGAGCGTGGCCAAGACCGGGAGAAGCAGGACACAACCGTGTGAGCCATCAACACATTGTGGGTCTGTGTTTAGCGGGTACCCCGTCTTTTTTTTTTTTTGTTTAAAGGGTTAAAGGGAACCCAAAAGGAAAACCGCTAGTTTGGGGGGTCCCCTTAAAAGAAAGACACCCTTATTTCTGCCGCCTTTTAAATCAGATTCCAAAAAGGGACCCTGCGTTTGACCACATGAAGCTTGTCCGGAAAGGGGATGCATGCTTGTGTTTCTGCTACCGAGAAATCATTGGGCACCGTTTTGGTGCTAGGCTTTTCTTTTTGATCAAACAATAGAAACTTTGATTCCGAACCATCAAATGAGTGTTGAATCCTAATTTAGTCAGCTGTGATGAAATCCCTGATTCAACGACGTGAAATCCGCAATCGTTTCCACCAGCTCCTTTTCAGTTTCCCTTTAAAGAGGATGTTTGAAGCACCTCCCTGTGTCCCTTTATGGCTACCAGGGCTTGCTAGTTCACCTGCGTGGCCAGGACTTCACTGGGATGCGGCCTGGATTTGCCTATGCCAAGGAGCGACGGCTGTGCTTCAGAGGGGTCTCTGTTGGCCAGTGGCGCCCTTTTGGTCCAGCTTTTTGTTGGGGAAGGCTTCGCCTTTAAACTCCACAAAAACAAAAGAGATGCAGGAGGACATGTCTTTTTGTTTTCTCCCATGGCCACTGGGCATCTGAGGGGTTGTTCCAAAGCAGTTTCAGGGGAAACCAACCGGAAACCAATGTTAATATTAAGGGTAAAAATGGTGTTGGTTTTTTGGTAGTGGTGTACGAATGATGGATTGGGATTAGGGATGCCTCCTATTTTCAAGTCGCTCCTGCCATGGTTCTGGAAAGCAGTTTGTTTTGGGCGTTCTTTAAGACACCCTTCAACCCGGACTCCCCTTGAATGTGAACTAGCAAACGGAATCCAACTTATGCAACACAACATGGGTTGTTTTTCCACAACCATGGTGGGGCTGGCTTCACATTTCGGCACAAGTCATATTGAGCGCACCTGGCAGTAAAGCAAGCTTGGTTCCCAAATAGTTCCTTATTTCATATTAGTGGATCAAGGTACGTTCCCGAGAGCTTCGGTTTAAACGTGTTGCCAATAGAGCCAGATATTGGGGACATCTGGCCATGGGTCAAAACCCGGTACCCCCAGTGAACATCCCAATCCCCACAAAATAGACTAAAATGGGTGGTACACCTATCCCAAAATGGTCCCATTGGTTTTGAACCATGGTCATCTACATGAAATGAGCTTTAACTCTGTTTCTTTACAAAGGTTGAGCAGGTTGGCCCAAGCCTGGGTCTTGACCGACTTCTGAAGGCGTTTTCAACAGGCTTTCTCGAAGCTCCGGGGGTTTTGCTCCAAAATACGCCCAGGATCCCCAACGGTTCCTGGAACCTGCGGAACCCTCCATGCCAAAGCTAGGGCCGCCCCAAACCCGGCTGCTGTTGGAGCAGACAGAGCAGGGTTGCTACGAACTTCAAGACAAGGACAAAACCACTCGGGCAGAAGCCAATTGGTTGCTTTGTTCTGATTTTCCAGGGGGCAAATTTCTTGTGGCGATCGGGTCGTGGGGACTCAATGTTCCTACTGCTGCTGTCAGATCAGGAGAGTGACTTCTTTCATAGTCAGATCAGGAGATATTTTGCAAAGAGAACCCAGAATTTTGGTGAATAGATCCAATATTCATGGGTGATTATAGAGAATTCTAGTGTATTATAGAGAATCCACCCATGTTTCTTCCATTCCGTGAGATCAGGAGATCTTTTTGCATATAGAGAATCCAGTTTTCCAGTAAATATAATATTTCATCCATTCCGTGGGCAAAAAAGCTCCAAGCTGCGGCCAGGAGCTGCAGCTTCTTCGGCAGGTGCTCACTTCGGCTACTCCTAACGATGCCGCCTCCGCCTGCCGCGTGATGGAAGCCTTCGGCCGGGAGGCGTCGCTCTGCCGATTGGGCCCGAGCCTCCGGGCCTTTGGAGAGGCCCGGAGGCGGCCGTTTTGGCGCTTCTTTGACTTGTTTGACACAATCCATAAATACATATTATGTTCATTTGTTCATAAAATACATGATATATATATATATATACATACATACATACATACATACATACATACATACATACATACATACATACATACATACATACATACATACATACATACATACATACATACATATGCATATATACACATATATATATATATATATTAACATCATACATTTCTATATACCTGAATATTTGTTTGAGGTACGACCCCACTCATGATTGGAACCCCTTTGGAGTGGGGATCCCTGGCCTCCTTATAGATATCTGGGCAAGTTTGTTATTCAGGGGTCAACATGACCCGGTTCCGTTTGTGGACTTTGATTTGACCTCCATTTGTCCGTTGGGTTTCTGGGCCCAAGAAAACAGCTGGGCGAAACCACAGGGCCTCCATGTTCCATTAGGTTTGCCAGTTTTTCCCCTGGCAGGCCTTGGACACGTTCCGTTTTCTTTGGGGTGATTGCTGATGATAAGGGGGAAATCTAATGATTCCTGCCAAAGTCGATCAAGATGAAGCCAACCAGTTAGTTAGTTCTGGCTTGAACGCAGTGAAACCTCAGTTTCTGACCATGCCTTGCCTGTCCTCCATGGATGGCGGTTTCTGAAATGCCTTAGAATGACCACATTTGGTTTCCTGCTGTATAGGGACGGTCGTCGAAAATTTGATAGCCAGAGGAATTTGGTCGCTCGCTTTGAGGTTGCCATCCTCCAGCAAATGGCTGAAGATTGCTGGAGGGCAGAAGTCTGCCCTGCTGGCAGAAGCTGTGGCCAGAAGTCCTGAAGGCTTGACGGAAACTGAACGGGCGAATCGATTGCCCGAAAAGGACTGGGGGTATCCACTTCGGCCACAGATTCCATTCGCCACCAGGCCGGTTGCAAGTGTGATGTATATTCAGTTACGGAAACTGCCCATCTCTTTTTACATCATGGTGGTCCTTTGAAACCTGTATTTGGGTTTGTGTTACTTGAGGGCTGAGTACCCTTGTTTGGGTTGGTTCAAAGTGGCCCGGGAAAAACACAAACAAAACACACACACACACACATGTGGGGATCCCCAAAATGTCCTCTTGACTCGCTGACCATGGAGACCCAGCGGTTTGTTTTTCGACCGACCCAGTTTTGGGGTCAGCGAACACCGCCGGGACGAAAGGAACGCAACCAGCCTCAGAGGTTCCCCCGGTCGCAGGGATGGCCTTGGAGCTGGGCACCTACTGCGGCTTTTCTGCGCTGCACCTGGCGCGAAGCAAGCGGGTGGTGCCTGTGGCCCAAGCTTCGGCAGATTCTGATTGTGTTATGTGTTTTGCAAGATGTTGGCTGTGTTTGTTTCGAGAGTGGGCGATTTTGCTGTGTTTGTTTCAAGAGTGGGTGATGTTGCTTTATGTTTAAGGGTCGGTGCGAATTGTTTCTAGTCCGTACCTTAATTATTCAGCGTTTTTTCAGGGAAACCAAACGGAAACAACCCATTTCAAAACAGGGGTCTCGAAGAAAACACCCGCAGAAGTCCGGTCTGGCTTGGCTGAGCCAGGTGTCGAAGGGTGAGGGTCGTCATCAAAATGCATGGAGGGTCGATTCCCATAGGCAGCACAAGTAGCCAATTTGGGGGTCAGCACATGAGAAAGGCGGGTCTATGATGATTTGTGAGGAATGTGATGATTTGCGAGGAAAGTCTGTGATCTGTGATGGTTTGTGATGATTTGTACCTGAGGAAAGGTACGGAAAGGGGGTGCACTGCTCAAGAATCAACCATGGGTGCATGAATTCTGGGTGTACATTAAGGTTCGCCGCACATGTCTATGGTTTCGGCAAATGCGCGGGCTTACCAAATTTCAAGCACACTGTTTCAGGTAGTCAAAGCTGCATCTGAGAGTGAAGAGAATGGCTCCCCCTATGAATCATCCGTTTTCATGTGGGCTGTCAATAGGTGTTGTTTCATTATTGGGCATTAATGGGAAGGTAGGGTTTGCTCCCCCGTGATGTGTTTGGTTGAAAGTCAGTGAGTCCCCCACGTCCCCAACTGCAAATCAAGCTAAGACTGCTTGAAATGCTAGGCATACGTTACTGCTGTGCTTCAGCCAACCCGAAATCCTCGTGGTCAAAGCTCCTACTGCCCGGTTGATTGGGCTTCCAGTGAGGGCCTGTAGAAAGCTTTTTTTTGCAGGATGGTGGAACCGCAGGTCAATGCGTCGGGAACCCTCACGTCGTGTTCTTGCGTGGACTGCAAAGGCTGTGTTTGCTAGGTGCATGTGTGGAAACGGCTTGCCTTAAGGGACGCACTTTTTGGATTGCCTTCTGCACCAATGACAGCAATCTTTGGTACACCTGGCACCTTGCTTTTGCATCTGAGATGCTGCAGAATGTCCAGGGATTCCCATGGGATTTCTCCAGTTCTGTTTAAGTGCCCAATGCCGTTTGTCAGCCAGGCGGCTTTCCGCCAAGCCGCTTGAATTTTGTTCTGCCCTCCTCGCTTTTCGCGGCCATGAGCATGTCATTCGGCCAAGGGAGTTTGTCCAGCTATGGCATGTGTCGCAATGGATGTGTTGACTCATGTAGCGCTTGCGCATGTGTTTTTGAAGCAAGCACCATATCCTCGATGGCTGAGTTGTTTTGTGCGTGAAGGTGACTCTCGAAGCAGATTTGGGCCACGCGATCATCGCCGAGACCCTGCTGACATTTGCAGGCATGGCCGACAAGGCCTGGGCAACAAAGGCAGACGTAGCTGGCACCAAACTCGGGCGCACCGCCCCTTGTCATTTTTCGAGAAGCCCGGTTTTGGAAGGGAGAGTCAACCAAGCCCATGTCGTAATTATCTCCGGGATGTGAGGATGTGCTGAACACGTTTTCACACTATCCAGCCCAACTTGTTTTTGGGCGGGTTTCCCCTTGCCCAAACAAGAAACAAAGAAGTACCATGGTGCATGGTTTTTCGTGGACATCCACAGGCTGCAACGTGCCAGGTACAGGTGATCGTCGGCCACAGCGAGGACATGTTGCCCTGGCTTCTGCAGCGATTAGGCCGAGGGTTGGGTGAACCAGCTGAAACCGCTTTGAACACCATTGTTTTGGGGGGGGGGGGGCGGGGAAAAACAAAAAAAACACCTGTTGAAGATATGCTTACCAAAACAAGAAGCCATGTTTGTACCATGTTATTGCTTCTGCTCGCTAGTATGGGTTTCGCCGTTGGAGTGGTGCTCTACGGATTGCGGAGGATCGGGGATCCGACTTTGAACCACCCAGTTAACACCCATGACTTAGATATCGGCAGATCCCAAGCCTGTTCCTCAAAGGTTGCACCGGACCCCGGGAAAATCTGAACCACAGCCCCAGGGAGTTGCTCACATGAAATGCGCATTCGGATCGGATCTCAGGGCCCATCAGCTTTGTGTTCATGGACCAGCGCGGGTCCAGGTACTTGGCTGAGACCTGGCTCAAATTGGCGGAAGGCTCCAATCAAGGCTTGGCCGATGGGAGCCTTTCCTGCAAGTTCTTGGATGAACCTGCTTGGGAAGCTGATCAACTGTAGCCGCAAGTGCGGTAACAGGTGCTTGTTTCCCTGTAATGTACAACCATGGTTGGAAGATGTTAGAAGCTACTAGGTTGAACATCCCACATGACTAGCCTCTAGAGCATTGGTCTGCCGTCTCTGGTTTCCTTCAGCTGTCACTCGTGTCGTGTCGGTGTTTTTTTTTTTTTTTTTTTTTTTTTTTTTCTCGTTTTTTTTTTTTCCGGAATCAGACCTCAAGGACCTGGAGATGCTAAAGCAATCTGGGCTACTCCTGGACAATGCCGTGGTGGTGGCAGACAATGCCCTTTGGCGCCAAAAACAGCCATAGACGTGAAGGCAAGGTTAGATTTCAGACCCTGTTTGGGAAGAAAAAAGAGAGCCGGCGTGGAGACCCTTGCGGAGGTGGTCCATTTATTTTCTCAAGGGGTGAACAGACGCTGCCTGTGCTTGCATCGGATTTTGTGCAGCTCAGCCCTGCCCAACCTTCTCACCCTGGTCTTACGGAGACGTCTCTTCCAGTTTGGCGAATAAGAAGATCCCAATGCCATGCACGTGCCAGTCCGGAGTGATGTTCAGTCTCGGCATCTGTGCAGATCCTTGGCCACGGCACTTGCCCGGTGGTGTTTTCCAAGGTCCTGAAGCCGGGCACCCCAAAGTTCCTTTGGGCTCTCAGCAATGATGACGCCTTCGAAACGGAGGTGCTGGAGTTGGAGGAGTGGCTTGGTTGAACGGAGCCATCGGGAGCAGCCGATGACGGAAGACCCTTGGTGCCCAAGGACCAAGGGGGGAAATTCCTCTCAAGCCTCTCAACACGCCACAGTGGCGTCGGTTTAGCAACCAAAGGGAAGGAACAACCTTGACGTTCCTGTAGCTCCACTTGCTATGACTCTACTTTGACAATGTGGGAATGGGTCAAAATGAAACCACCAGGGGACCGCAGGTTTTGGTCCATGTTTCCACTTGCTAGGGTTCCATTCGGGGTACCTATTTTTGAGCCACAGCCATGTGGTGATCTTGGCAGCCAAGCTCATGCCAGGTTTGCAATGGATGGCGTGCTCGATTGGATGACGGTGAGTGTGCTCCGAAGCCGCTTGATTGAGGTCTAGCAGCTGTCGGGTGAGGTTGTACTCGGTTTTGCTGCGACCTTGACCCCTCTTTCTGGCTATATACCAAGTTGTATGGCTTTACGAGTTCTATGCTGGAGGCTTTCTATGATCTGGGGATGACGAAAGTTCTTGAATCCAAGACTGTTTCCACTACCCCTTTACTTCCCCAAGAAAACATGGGGGGAGGTATATAAATACACCCCGAATATCAGTGCTAGATGGTACATTTTTTTCCATCGGGGAGCAACAACTGTTTAAAACCATCTCAGATTTATCGACTCACATTTCGGGGCCCGTTTCCCACAACCATAAATTGACCAATAACAGAGGTTGGTAGCAGGGGCTCGTTCATACATTCAGCCTTCTTACCAAGTCCCAAAAAGCTATTGCACTCAATTCTATTTGGAAGGCCTTCCATTGGTATCCTCATGGTCTTTTCGACCCGAAGGTCGCACGGAACGGGACCGGCCAGAAGTGCCGGAGCGCATTCGGTTCCTGGAGCACCAAGCAGAGGCCATGCGCAGCAGGACACATCTCCCAGAGCATGGTGGCAGCGGGGTGTCTCGGCCGGTTGAGGAAATTTGACATGTGTTTGGTTGAAGGGTAATTGCACTTTTTAGATGGTTGGGTAAAGCAAGAGGAAGAGCAACATCTTTGGGTGGTGACTCTATTTGCGCATACTTGTATGCACCTAGGTAGACTTTAACCCGGGGTGGGCCTTTGGCCCCCACGTAGGTTTAAACATGTTTGCATAGGTAGGCCGAGGCTCGAGAGATGTCAAGTTGCCAAAAGGCTGATTAGCTCCCGGATGACCAAACTTCATGGTAGACAAGAGGTTTTGGTTTTCTGTGGTCTCCAAAAAAACAAAGCAGGGAGCGCTTTTTGTTGCTGCCCCCACAGGGGTGGGCCTAGGTCTAGGGAGCCAGGGGCTGAAGAGGATACCTGTGGTTGGAGGGTGAGGCCTAGGCCAACCTAGATGACTCCGTTGGGTCGACCACGTTTCAGAGCCAGGTTTTTGAACTCATCTCTGGTCAGGGTAAGCTCAGGATAAACAGTTAAGGTCTTTTGAGAAGTGGGAATAGACCACCCACCCACCCACCCACCCACCCACCCACCCACCCACCCACCCCTAGTGGAATTTTGGGCCTTTGGCTCTTGCATGAGACTCGGTGATCTCCGCCGTTGCACCGGACCGCACCTTTGGTTCGAGGTCGGCTTCGAGCAATGGGCCGCCTTCAGTGCGGAGATGCGGGCCTCGCTCTGCCAGGCGCTACCGCTGAAGCTGAGGCGCTTCGAGGCGAAAAAGGCGGCAGAGCGAGACGGGTGGACCAGAAGCTCGGTGTGGCTTGATCTGTTTTGTCAGGCCAAATTTGGTTCGCAGAATCTGCACCCGCGGAGTACCTCCTTGAGAAATGACCCACAGTCCGGAATCAAACACGAATTACGCTGAAACGGCAGCAAGTTTGCAGACACGTGCCAATGCCCCACAATGTTCCCACAATGAGCGACACGGGCTCACTAGAGGCCATTGCCCATTGACCACAAAGAGCACCAAAACAAGAAATCCTCCGAATATTGTCGTCCGTTGCTCATGTTTTTGCCATTTTACCCAAGGTGTCCACCAAACCGTTTCCGAGTTCCGCTACAAATTTGCAATGTGGACATATCGCTCCCATGCAAATTACGCCGGACCTCCAAAAGCGGCCTTTTGTTTCTTGGCCACGTAATGCCACGCACTGGAGGTCTGGGTTAATCTGCAGGGGTGCAACCGGTGCCATATTCTGCGCATGGACTTGACGGGCAGATGGCGCCTCAAAACTCGGCCAAACTTGGACTGAGGTGACCGTCTTTGGAGTTCTGGCTCCTTTGCTGCTGCGAGGCCTCGGCGAATGTCGAGAAGTCAATTTCGGGTGAGAATGCCATGGTCATGGGGGTGGTGGGGATGATCATCAACCCCTCAGATGGTAAACAACCAAGGTAGTTGGTCACAAGACCGATCTCTTTGCTTGGGGTTCTCTAGGGATGGTCGTCAACCCGGAAGGTTTTTAGACAACCATGGTAGTGGTAAGGGAACCATGACCATGGCCCACTTTGGTGGGAGTCTTCACCATGGCTATTGAGCTGAGTGGCTATTGGTCCTGGGGTATCCAAACCTCCATACCTCCCACAACGCCATACTCGAATGAAACCAAGCATATACACACGAGTTTTGTCGAGGCGCTGGCCTGGGGGTGGTGGAGTCGGCAGCTCCAGCCCCAGCATCAGGGAAACTTTGGCATGGAGGGGGTTCAGACAGTTTTGCTGGGGGAAGTGGCAAAAAGGAAGGCGGTTCAGGGTTTAGTGGCTTCGCTTACTTTAGAGTCAAAGCCAAATGCACGTTGACAAAGACTTTGAAAAACATCAGGTGGTCCGGCTAAATGAGCAAGCTTGCAGGGTGGATCGCGTGTGACTTCCAGTGGAAGTGCGCAGCATAAAGAATAAGCAAAAGACTCCAAAAAGGTGCTGAGTTGCACTAATCCATTGGTCCAGGCAAGTTGCGGAACTAATATCAACTTCGGCTTCGCCGGCGAACCATGCTAAGGGATGGCCCTAGTTAGCCTGCATAGATTTGTTTTTGGGGCCCTCGGATTCGCGTGATCCGGATTGATTCGAACTCACATCACACTAATTAAGGGAAACCCTTTCAATTGCAATGCGCTCTAGTTGGAGGGTTTCTAGTCAAGGATTACCTGTCAAAGCCTTGAAGAGTTACTAGTCTGGGCTGTCCTCCGATCCCCTGCTAAAAGTTTAGCTAAATGGAACCCCGTTGGTCTAATCCCATGCTATGCTGTACCATTTGTTTCCCCTGGCAATTCTACATGCTAACCTCAAATCAACATTCCTCCGAATCTTGCTGCATCACGTTGCTCCGAAGCTCAATGCCCAAACCACAAGGGTGAGACAACTGGTAGAAGGTTCCTGTTGTTTTCCCTTCCAGAGTCAAAACACCACCGTGAGGGGTGGGGTCGCATGATGTCGCATGAAAGAACCGCCGTCGCTATCCTGCATCCTTTTGGGTTCAGACATCTTTAAGACCATTATAACATGTTGCATGGCACGCAAACAGTTTGGTTACTTTGGGCAATCCACTCAAAAAGTGAGCCTTGTATCCTTCTTTAAACGCCAGCTTCGCGTGATCACTCGGTTTGGGCAGGCACTGTTTTGTTTGGAAGCTCAGGTGACAGCCGCTTTGCTGGCCGCATATTCCTCCTGCGCATGGCTGGCCGGAACACCCGGGACGGTCACCTCAGGAAATGAACATGGCGATTGGATTTTGAATGGGCGGAACACCCTCCAAGTGGCTGGTGCGCATGAACCGCACGTGAATGATGTCCACCAAAGGGTGCCCGATCAAAATCGTTCCCGCGGCCACTGTTAAAGCCTAGAAGATTCGTGTGCAGAAGGGGCGAAGTAAATCTTTAGAACAATTTTGGCAGAACCGAAGATCAATTGTAAGGAGGGGACCCCCAGCAATTGGTGGTTTCCTGTTGGTTTGTTTCAACGCAATTCAGTGAGGGAGAGGACTCACAGTCTTGGAAGCGCACATGACCTTGAAGTGGGCTTCAGGCCTGGGAAACAGGACAGGGGGCAGTCCAAAAAGGAAATAGAATCGTTGAACTGCCGTGGCGATTGATTGGTTGCATTTGGGACTTGGAAGTTGCAGAAGGACCTTGTGAGGACTTTTACCGTGGAGAACCATAGGACTGTAGGCGTTTGTGCCCACGAAAGATCCGCGAAGGAGTCTGTGAAAGTGTTTTTTTCACGGAAGATTTAGCGAGAGCTTCTTGGAGGCATGCTTGTATGCTTACATATTTGCGGACCCCACTCCCTTGTAGACAGGGACATGCGCAGCACCTTCACTCACCCTGCCTGTGCTCGGAATGGTGCAACGCAAAGCGTTGGCTGCGCTATGTCCGCTATGTTGGAGCAGTTTCGTGAAGGACCCGCGACCGGCGAGAGCCCATGCAGCTTGTTGCAAGGTTCCGCACACCGGACCCAGCACGGAGCAGTTGCGGCAAACGCAAGTTGCTGCGGGCGGCGTGGTTATTGAGCTTACAAGCTCAACTGCAGCAACACCGATGGCTTCAGAGCGCACGCTGCAAACAAAAGGGCGTGGCAATGGAGTCGCGAAAGTTTCGCGAAATCGTTTTTCTCGTGCAGAACGGAGATGGCATTTCCCAGAAGAAGGAACTTCAGCAGCCGTTTCTTTGATGCCATCTTTCGGGTCAGATCTTACATGAGGTTTGCCAAGCCCCTCCCCCCCTCCTCCCTGGCAGGACGGTTTGCCAAGCCCTTACTAACCGAACCTTTCCCATTCCATCCCATCTGTGGTGCGAGTATCTTGCCAGCGGGGTTTGCAGAGCTCGTCATGTGCCTCAGATAGAGCACCTTCTTCCAGTGCCACTGACCTTTGTAGTTTTTGATTTTCAGTAGAGGCCTTTTCAAACGTGGAACCTTGGCAAAGGGGGGACACACACGTGTGATAACGCGTGCTTGCAACTCGTCGGCGCTCTCTCACTTGTCCAAAGCGCATCAAATTCTTGACCTTGTGGTTTCCCATTTGTTCTATTGCAACGGCTGCTGCTGTTGCTGAGGTTTGGTGGAACCACTTGCTGGGCGGCTCTAGGCGCGCTCCTTCAGAAACAACTTGGCCATGTGAAACACAAAGCCTACCAGACCGAAAGAAAACCACTTTGTGCCTTCTGTCCAGGTGGACAATATAAGAACAGTTGCTTGAGAAACCATCTTTTTCCAAGGAAGCAATTTGGGTTTGCGTCAGAACAAGGGGCATCCTCCTCCAGGTTTATATACGTGTGACATCCTCGTAAAGTACCATCAAGTTTGACATCCATATGGCTTTCTGGCGGCTTTTGGAGGCCCACCTGCCATGCTCAAAGCACAGACCTGAATGACGTGTAGAGACATCCAAAGCACATTCGTCCTTGCCGAGCAGGAGTTCGCTACACCAGCCATGCAGTCTGGAGTGTTAGTCAAGAGGAGTGATCAATCCAAATCATTTGTTGTCTAAAAGTTTGTCCAACCAGGGACCAATAAGGCATGCCTGGTTTTGACACATAGCCGTTGTCCAACAATCAAAGTGAACGTTTGGGGCCTTTGCAAGACAATGCATTTCGTTTGCTAAAATCATCCCATCGTCTACTTCCAACATGGGAAAGAGAGTACCCCATCCACCAACACAAAACCTGGCTGGTGGCCCATGAAACACCTATTTCTTCAAGGGCCCGGCCCTTCTGTCCGGTTTCATGTTAGTGGACCTTTGTGTTGCTTCTTTTACCATGTGGGTATGGGTCAAAACCACCAGAGGACCGCCGGTTTTAGTCTTTGTTTCCATTTACCAAGGTTCCAAATTGGGTAACCCACATCCATGTCGGTTTGGCTTGTTCACGCACGCGGCCGCAGAAAGCGCCAAGCCCTCTGCGCCCTCAGCAGACGGCCGCAGGCGTTGGGCGGAGCTCAGCTCGCGGCTCACCAGTCAGCTGGCGGACCAGGCGGATGTCACCGCCGGCGCCTCAGGCGGCGCTCGCCCTCTGATTTGCTTCGGCGGATTCGATACGGCCATGCCGTGGGCGGGTACAACGAGGGTCACAAGTGTGGATGTTTGCGAAATCACTTGCGAAATCATGAATTGTACCACCTAAGAAACCCTGGTTTCTGATGATTCCCCTGTAAATGCCAATGAACAATGGTTTTTCATGGTTTCCAAGTGGTGCAGGATTTCGTGAATCCTCATGTAGGTCCTTTTTCTTGGAGATCCATTTAGGTCTTGGTCAAAATGTGTTGGATAACATGATATATTGATCACATGTGCAGATTCTGTACCAAGAAAGGATTGGAAAGAACGAGGAAAATTACCCCATGCTCTGCGGATGGTTTCGAACTGATTGGACCTCTTGAACATCCACATGGATGGCGATATATATATATATATATCCAACCTTTTCGGAGAGGTTGGCTGGTTTCAATGGAACACGAGGAAACTGCTTGCTTTCCACATTCCAAGAATTCACACGCACGTGTTTAATGCCTTCTCCCTGAAGTGATTCGGTGAACTTCACGATTGGCGTGTGGGTGTGCGATGCGTCAAAGCCAGTGGATGCTCGGCAAGCCACTTTTCTGCCGGCAAACATGGTGGGAACCTGGGAAATGGAGGGTCCCCCCTGCCTAGGATCCCGATTTGCCTGGTAAGACTCTTAGGCCATGGTCTGAAATTTGGAGAGCCATATTCAATATGTGTGGAGCTGCCTTCTTTTTTCTCACTGCAAGCCGTCAGCTTGCCACAGAATGGCCAGCCTTCGAATGTTCCCATTGACTGTCTGTTTTTTTTGAAGCAATATGTCCCTGTATAGAGCCTCTATGGTGCAGCGTCCCTAACCCCACCCCACCCCATGGTCATAGGTCATACAGGTAGCCACCCCCCCTTTGTGGTCCCGTGGTTGGGTTGTGGTGCAGGGTTGCTTTAGGATGGGTCTAGGGTTGGTTTAGAGTTGCATTGGGGTTATTCAGCCTGGTATACGTGCGTTTAGGGTTCCTTCTGCTCAAGTTAGGATTTCAGGTTCAGGGTTGGATTGCTCGAGTTGCGGGAGTGCCGGCGGTGTGCATAGTGGTTGTGGTTGGGGGGCCGGGGCGGTTTCTTCCAAGAAGGGGGTCCTGGGGGGTGCCATACCATGGGGCGGGGGAACAAGGGACACGGTACCATGCATGCCCCATGTTTTCGCGCTTGAGTCCCGGGACGGTTGAATTCAAGCAATCCTTCTAAAGGATTTGTAGCTACGTGTCCATCCCAGGCAGGCATCGCCTACCTCACCCGGGACTGGGCCGAGATGGCACGACGGTCCCATGCTGCCCTGGACCAGGCCGCCTCGGCAAAATGGGTTTGTGCGTTTGAGGGTACTCTTTTTGTTTACCTTGATTTTAAAGAAAGGCAGAGGAAAATCCACCATGTTTGGCGTCCCCCTATTTTGAACCCATATTGGCTTCTGGTGGGAGCCTGCGGATTCTTTTCCAAAAAAACTTGCAGGCCTTCAAAAGACGATTTCACCGGTGATGTTCCCCTGTGTCGCTCGCGCACAAGATGTGTTAATTTGCGAGGGTGTATTCCCCCCTTGTGTCACTTGCCAGGACAGGGCCAAATGGTGTCTTTCCGGTGTTTGGGTTGCTCTTTAGCATGCAGGTAAGCCTTTTGCGGTCCGCGCATGTTGGTGTCACTGGCAGCACTGGATTAAGACTTCGGCTTTATCTTCATTTGGCTTGTCAGGAGTCGCACACAGGGCCTGTTTTAGTTGGCCCGAAAGACAATAGCGACAGCAGCTGAATCAATGGGAAGATGAGGGCTGTAGGGGACAGTCCCAACCATTGTGGACCAGACAATCGCCGAGCTTCACCATGACTGTGGGACAAACTGCTTCACGGGGTTGATCATGGCCCCCCCCGGGATTTGATGGGGCGTGGCAGGAGTTCTGCGGCAGTTGGCGGACCAGCCTACAAGAGCTGGCATCCAAGTTGACGGACATTTGGCCAGCGCCTTAGGGCCTTTGCGCACGAGGTTCGAGCGGATACAGTGGTCTTTTGTCAGACTGCCGCAAATTGGATGATATGGAATCTCTAAAAGTGGTGCCAGCTTCCTTTTCGTTGGCAAAGTTGCGCCAGACAAGCGGCAGAATGACCACCAAGAGGATCCATGCGATGCAAGCGCTTTTGATGCGAACCAGGACGGATATCAGAAACGCATCAACTGGGTGCACCGCACAGCCGCAGATTGTCGGAAGCTGAGACGCTGCTGAGATGCCTGTGGCTTGCGCATGTTACATGCAATTCATGATGCACCATTCACATTTCGTTGGGGATCAGGCATCAACATGGGACCCATCTCACCTTGCGAGCCACCACGTTGGGTGCCGATGTTGCCACCTTCCCATGTTCGTCAGGCTGTGGAGAGATCCAAATCTGTGCATCTGCCTGGTGCAGTGAGTGCCTGAGTGCTCTCGATCGGGAGCCACGTAAGTCGTATGTTAAGATGTGTACGCCCCGAGCATTGTACTGCATGATCAGCTGGCACATGTCTTGCACCAATTGTGGATTTCCCACCCGATACCCTTTTCCTGGTAAATCTCCAGTGTGCCAACTGTACCTGTTGGTCATCTTGGTTGTATAATCGCATTGTTACTCACTATACCCTCCCTGCATTGGTGCGGGTTCGTGCCCTTCAGGTCCAAAAGGGGCCGAAGGTATGCCATGCTGACATGGACCCCACTTGAGCTCCCAGCTCGATTTCAACTCGAACCCGGTTCTGTGGAAATTCCTTTTGTGCTTGGCGGGTTTCCCACTGAAAATGGTCGCCCCATAAGGGTCCCCTGTTTCTGCCCGGGTTACTGGGGAACCCCCTTTGTTGCCCTATAAAGGAAAATTCAAAGGAGCAACTTTTCCCCCCAAGCTTTGGTCCGCAGAAGACATGGATGTCACCTCAGCTTTGAGCATCGTTGCAGCCTTTCATCGCCGATGCTCACGCAAGCCGCGCTGGCTCCCACGTCCCTTTCAAATCGTCATCTTCGATTTGATTCGATGTACATCTTCTCGCTCCCCGAGTTCATAGACTGTAGACTTTTTGGGAAGACCATTTTAGTAGCAAACAACAGTCTGGACTTGTTTTGATCAATCCACTCAGGAAGTGAGTCTTGATGATAAGGGCCTTGTCCAGAAGCCTGAGCGACCCCCCAACAACTCTTCGACACATGTTCACTTTCGCTTTGCGCCTTATCGCTCTGTGCCTCGCCATGGCTCGCTAAACGGACCGCGATGCAGCTGGAGGTGTGTTTGCTCAGTGGACGGCATACGACCTTAAGCGCCGCAGCCTCTTCCAGCGTCGGGGACTTGGCGCAGGCGGCGCAGAAGGACTTGGACCTGGGCTTCTTGAGCCTGATCTCAGGAGCGAAAACCGGGAGTTTGCCGGGGTGCTGGGGGATGCTCCTGGGGCTGGTTGGTCTTGTTTCCTTGACCCAGGGTTTCTTTTTTGAAGAACAAACATTGGTGAACTTGTTTGGGGGTTGGTCTTTGTGTTTTTCCTCTTTTTTGAACAAAACACGGTCAGCTGTTTTATGTTTCTTGTTTTTTGTTGCGACCGAAACCAATTGCTGCCCCTGGCTTGCAGGGGGCAAGGTCTTGGACCCCGGGCTCTCCTTGCAGGAGGCTGGCCTTAAGGACTCGCCTGGGGGCAAGCGGCCGGAGGGGGGAGGCGTCCCTTGGGCTTGGACATCCAAACCCGCCAGGGATGGGAACCGAACCCTACCCACAAACTGGTGCATTGCTTTTGTGTCCAATGGACCCCAACCGGAGAATTTGGCAGCAACCATTGTAAAGGAGTCTGATTGAGGGAATCATGGCTCAAGGACTTTGTTGTCGTGCACAAGAGAGAGGGGATCAGCTGCCTTCAATGGGCCCAGAGGTTCAGTGGGACAGGTAAAGCGACAGTATGTTCTCAACAACCACCCGGAGCTTCTTTCTTGACCGGTTTTCACCTGGCTTTGACAACGGCGGGATGTTTGGTGACCGGGTTTTGAGGAGGCCGTTTTTTTTGTTTTTCCCCCAGATGCCGCCCTTTGCTTCTGTTTTCAGCGGTTTTCATCTGGTTGGACGCCCCTCTCCCGGGTTTTTGAGGACTGGGGTGTAGGTTGTGTCGAGGACGGCGGGATCTTGACCGGGATCCCGCAGCCGGCCAAGCTGGCGGCCACCGGCGGCGCCTTCGCCTTGATTCGGAGCAACGGCACGGTGGCCGCCTGGCTGCTGTCTGGGTGTTTTTCGGGGGAACTCCGTGGCGCTCCCTCCAAAAAAAGTGGTTTTGTTGCATGTTGGCTGGGCAACCCCCCCCCGCAAAAAAAAGGGAGAAGCACGTTTTTGCATGTTGGCGCTGGTTCTGAGTAGAGGAAACTTAAGATCGGCGTTTGAATGCCAGAAATAACTTACTTATCTACTTTTGCAAAGCTCGGTTGGACCAGGTCGCTTGGGGAGATCCTAAGCATGGAGGCGATACCAGCGAGGTGCAACATGACTTGCACAGTGTCCAGCAGATTCAGTCAACTCAGACTGCTTTTGCGGCCCTGCGCACGGATGGGGCTGTGATTTCGTGGGGTGATGATTTTGGTGGTGGCGACTCATTTGACGTCCAACAACAGCTTCGAAATGTCAGAGAGATTCAGGCAGGGTTGGGCAAGATCTTGTTTGAGCAACCAGACCCGATAGCCCCGTTTAGAAGGGACACCAAAAGAAGCCCTTTGAAACACTGGTCCAATGCTCGGCGGCTTCAACCCTAAGGCGGCTGACCAAGCTTTTACTGCAATTTGTACTGATGGAGGTGTGGTTGCTTGGGGAGGCATTTTGAGCGGAGGCGACTGCGACTGCGACTGCAATCAGGTTTGCCAAGTTCAAGCCACCAGCGGGGCCTTTGCCGCGAAATTGGCCGATGGCAGGGTGCAAGTCTGGGGTGATGCCTTCGCTGGTGGCGTGGATGAATATCCCGATCGCCTCACGGGAGTCGAAAAGATCCAGTCTACTCAGTCTGCATTTGCTGCCATTCGGACAGATGGCACGGTGATTGCCTGGGGAGACTGGGAATGTGGAGGGAACATCGAGCAAGTGAAAGACAGCTTGGTGAACGTTCAGCAGCTTGCATCCTCACAGCGGGCGTTTGCAGCCATTCGCGGGGATGGAGTGGTGGTTACCTGGGGTGACCCAGAATGTGGAGGAGACAGCAGCGGAGTGCGCAGCTTGCTGACGAAGGTGCAGAGGATCCAGTCAACATTGAGTGCCTTTGCAGCCATCCGAGAAGATGGCACTGTGGTTACCTGGGGTGATTCAGCCGGTGGTGGTGACAGTGCCTCGGTGCAGAGGCATTTGAGCAACATCCAGGACATGCAGGCAACCACCTCTGCCTTCGCTGCCCTTCGACAGGATGGCGGAGTTGTCACCTGGGGAAACCGAGAGAAAGGAGGTGACTGCAATGCTCGCCTGAAAGATATCCGTCACATTCAAGCTGCGCTCCATGCCTTTGCCGCAATCCGGGCAGATGGCCGCGTTGTCGCGTGGGGCGACCCCCGAGGTGGCGGCGATTGCAGGGATGTGCAAAGTCAGCTGCAGAACATACAGCAGATCCAGGCGACACACTTCGCTTTTGCCGCTGTTGCTGCTGATGGATCAGTCATCACCTGGGGTTGCCCAGACGCCGGCGGTGCTTTTGCCCTGAGCTCTGCAGCATTTCCGCAGTAGCACTGAGCACTGCTCAATCGGACTGTCATATTGAAAGCGCCGCATATGCCAACTGCAAGCCTCGCTCGAAGTAGAGGAATCGCGTGGCGTTTGATAGTCGGTGTGGTCCTGCAGGACGGCTTGCACGTTGTCTCGGGCATGAGAAGCTGCGTCCAAGTCTTGAAGGGTGTGTACTTTGGTGGTTGGTGACTAGGTCGACCCATCTTTGTCATGTGGTGACAAAGTCTTCGCTACAGTTGACCCTGAGTGATTTCCCGGCAGCATGGATGCCAGACATGCTCCCAAGTTTGCCGAGCATTGATCGCTGCATGATGGGTTCGCTGCTGGAGGACTCTCATCGATGCCATGGCAGCATCCAAAGTCAGTGAAGAATGCCAGGCTCAGGAGGCAGCCATCAAGTTGCTTTGCAACTTAGGTCCTTATGTTTTTTGCGACATGATCGGCATCTCTCCTGCAGTGCTCTGATGGTGGGTGGCGTTGACACCGCTCGCTGAAAGAGACTGGAGTTGAGCTCGTGTTACTGAAATGAATCAGCGGTCTCCCTCGACGGACACGGTGGGCGAAACATCAGTCGTGCCGCATGGATGTTGCCACGGGGTCAAATGGCAATACATATGCCATTCAAGCCAGTATTGCTGTTGACAACTCGACTTTACTTTTGCCCCACAATGTGAAAGACAAACGGATTGCCAGGTTCGGAGCCCCCTTGTCGGAGCCCTTTGAGAATTTGCAGGAAAAGATGCATCATGGAAACCCACAATGCCTTTAGGCCACCTTCGATTTGGACAGCTGCTTCGATCTCTATGAGCACAGGGTGCCGCGCTTGGGTCTCCTGACATGCGCACCGCCCCTTGAGCATCGCAGAGTTTCCTTGGTTATTTGGTTTGCCCCCTCCTGAAGTGCCCAAAGCCCTACTTGTTTGCTAATGCACGCTCGAGCTGTGTTTGCGTTTGGAAGGTCGACGTCGGTGCAAGCTGAGTTGTTGCTGATGATGCTGTTGCTGATCTGATGTTTTTGTCCTTGGCGTCGTTGTCGTCTTTGTTATCATTGTGCTTGCAGTTTCTGTTGCTGTTGCTGTTGCTGTTGCTGTTGCTGTTGTTGCTGCTGCTGGTGCCGCGGCTGTTGCTGGTGTTGCGGTTGTTGTTGTTTGACGTTTATGCTGTTGCTGTTGTTGGTGTTAGTTGTTGCGTGTTGCGTTGCATGTCACTTGCTTGTCGCTTGTCGTTTGTCGTTTGTCGTTTGTCGTTTGTCGTTTGTCGCTGTCGCTGTGGTCGTGGTCGTGGTTGTCGTTGTCGTTGTCGTTGTTGTTGTTGTTGTTGTTGTTGTTGTTGTTCTTGTTCTTGTTCTTGTTCTTGTTCTTGTTCTTGTTCTTGTTCTTGTTCTTGTTCTTGTTCTTGTTCTTGTTCTTGTTCTTGTTCTTGTTCTTGTTCTTGTTCTTGTTCTTGTTCTTGTTCTTGTTCTTGTTCTTGTTCTTGTTCTTGTTCTTGTTCTTGTTCTTGTTCTTGTTCTTGTTCTTGGTGTTGTTGTTGTTGTTGTTGTTGTTGTTGTTGTTGTTGTTGTTGTTGTTGTTGTTGTTGTTGTTGTTGTTGTTGTTGTTGTTGTTGTTGTTGTTGTTGTTGTTGTTGTTGTTGTTGTTGTTGTTGTTGTTGTTGTTGTTGTTGTTGTTGTTGTTGTTGTTGTTGTTGTTGTTGTTGTTGTTGTTGTTGTTGTGGTGGTCGTGGTCGTGGTCGTGGTCGTGGTCGTGGTCGTCGTCGTCGTGGTCGTGGTCGTTCTCGTTCTCGTTCTCGTTGTCATTGTCGTTGTCGTTGTCGTTGTCGGTTGTTGCTTGTTGGTTGTTGGTTGTTGGTTGTTCTTGTTCTGGCTCTGGCTTTGGTTCTTGTTCTTGCTCTTGCTTTTGCTCTTGCTCTTGCCCTTGCTCTTGTTCTTGTTCTTCTGGTTGTGGTTGTGGTTGTGGTTGTGGTTGCTTGCTGCTGCTTGCTGCTGCTGCTGCTGCTACTGCTGCTGTTGTTGGCTCCGACCCATGTAAAAGCGCGTTTTTGCCGGTTCACAGCATGTGCATTTTTGTTGGCAGGCGCCGCATTTCGCGCATTTTGGAGCTCAAAAGAAGCGCCGTTTTGACTGCACGTGCGCTTGAGGGGGTGTGCTTACCATTTCGCAGGCATGGATACAGTGCTGAGAAGGCGCGTGTCTATGCCTGCCAGACTGTTGTTGTTGTGGGGGTTGTGGTTGTTGGTTGTTGGTTGTTGGTTGCTGGTTGCTGGTTGTGGTTGTTGGTGGTTGCGGTTGCTGTGGTTGTTGTTGGTGTTGTCGATGATGTTGTTGATGCTATTGATGTTGTTGATGGCGGTGGTGGTGGTGGCGGTGGCGGCGGCTTTTGTGGCTGTTGTGGCTACTGGGGCTGCTGCAGCTTCTGCTGCTGTTGCTGGTTCTGCGGTTTCCTCCTCCTTGTGTTTGGCTTTATTGTTGGTAAGCGTGCTTTTTAAAGTCATCTGCAACAACACATTCCAGAGCTGGTTGTATAACAGGCTTGGCGACGAGTGAGACACTGAGGCTCCGGAGAACAAGGCATTCAACAGGTCAGACTCAGCACCACTTGCAGGAGCTTGTTTGGCTGTGTGGATGTTTGTCTTCTAAGGTACCCTTGTGTGGGCTGTTCTTTGCCCAGGGGAACTGGAGCGCACCAATATGTTTGGGGTTTTCTATGTGTCATTTGAGGCAGAACCCTTGCATGTTGCTTGCAAAGACCAGTCTTGGCGGTGCTTTAGCAGCCCGCCACCTGGCGACGCAAGCACTCAGTTGAGCCTTGCGCTACGCGCGTTTTGCCTTTCCGAGCGTGAACGAGGAAGCTTGTTTATTTGCTGTGCAGGACTCCGGGGTCCCTTTGTTCAACATTGGAGAGGGTTTTGAAGTGAACTGCCAACAAAAGCGTGCCTGGCATATCCTGGCATGATGTATTCTCAAATACCAAGTTTGAGAGCTATTAGGTTGGCAACGTATCAACTTGTACAAAGGACGGCGTGGCTCAAGCGCTACGATGTCCCCTGCCATTTTGGCACTCAAGGGGTCCAAAAAGCCAGGACGAGCCTCACTGGCACTTCAGCTGTGGTTCAAGGCACGAGCGTGGCACGTGAGTTTGATGTCAGGGGAGTTTTGCCACAGCCGCCGTGTTGCAGGTTGATTGGCGCCACGGTGAAAACTGAACCGCATTGAACCGCATAATTGCTGTGTTTGTTTGAGTATTTTCCGTGTCGAGGGGCTTTATCACAGCATTGAACCACGTTCTTCGGTGCATTCGGGCGAGCTTCGACTCGTGACTGAAAGCTGCCGACGACTTGCTCTTAAAGTTTGGGAACCCCAAACATAGATTCTGATTAGATTCTTGGGAAATCCCTCCAAATGAACAGGAGGTTCTTCCCAAAACAGACACGACAGTAAAGGGGCAAATGAGAGTGGACGTATCAGGCCCCGCGTAGGCATGCTACTGCACGCGCGTAGGAACGCGTAGCCAGATTGTGACAGTCGAGGCACTGTGAAAGCAAATCTCCAACCACGTAGGCTCGCGTAGGCGTTTTAAGGCTGACACACACGTCGCGTAGGCCGTCCCGCATGGTATTTGCACAAGGTGTAGGCGCCGGCGTAGGCGTCTGATACGTCATCAGCATTACCTTTCCAAAAACAACTCTGCGTGAATGGACCGAACAATGGTGGCCAAGCGGGAAAATCCAAAGGATGCAAAGGTCCTAACCACAACATGTACATTTTGGAGGATTGCTGTCCAGGGAAGCCAAAGTTGGCACCCCCTTCCCCATAGCTTGGCTGCCGTTTTGGATCATGTTGAATCTCTAACCTTTCTGAATCTTTTGGGAAATTGTGTGGTTTCCTTAGGACAGTACTATGGAAGCAAGAGTCAAACTGTGTGGGCAGCTGGCAATAGCTAAGACATGTTTGCAGCATGCATACGGCAGGTTGACAGAGCCGTGCAACGTGCGCTGCACGTCGAGGTGGAGCGAATGACCAAGGCGGCATGTGTCTAAGAGGGTTTTCCACTACCCCCAAACCACTACCCCGGCCTAAGGGACAAATGCGGTCTAAGCAAGCTAAGCTGTTTTCGCTTGGGGGTTGCGGGTACTAAACGCCAATTTGAAATCTGTGTGTGTGTGTGTGTTTGTGTTGGTGTACTTCCTTTATGGTACCCGTTAGGTTTGGGGAACATCCAACCAAGAAACGCCAGTGTGGGGGATCCAACTCCGGAGACATTTTGGGGGGCGCGCGCGGAGTCACAGGCGCGGGACATGGACGATCCCAAAGCCCTGCAGGCCCGGTGGTTTGGTTTTTTCAGCTGCAAGCTGCGGATTTGGCAGATCCCAGACCATCTTACATCTTTACCCGAAGGCTATGAACAAAGAACAGATTTCAAGCCGAGGGTACGTTGAAGCAGGCACTCAGGAGTTTCCCTTGGAGGAACATCGTCTTCATTCCAGGACCTCCGTTCAGATTCCATGGGACAGAGGGCAGCAAAGGCGCCTAAGACAACCATGACCATGGCCTAGGGAGAATTGACTACGGCACATATGAAGTACCGTCATTTTTGTTGATTAGTATTTGGCGTTTCAAAGATAGTGTGCAAAATGCACAAAACCATGGGCAACCGATAGGGGACTTTCAAACTTTAGAGCCTCCGGCTCAGTCCGCCGACATTGTCCTCTCCCTTTTCTCCTTCTTCCTCTCTTCCTTGTCTCCCTTGTTTGTTCTGTCGTCCTCTCTCCCTCCCTCTGCTCCCATCCTCCCCATCCCCCCAAGCCTCTCTCTCCCCAATCTCCCTCTCTCGTATGTATGCATGCATGTACATAAGTATGTATGTATGTATGTATGTATGTATGTATGTATGTATGTATGTATGTATGTATGTATGTATGTATGTATGTATGTATGTATGTATGTATGTATGTATGTATGTGTATGTATGTATGTATGTATGTATGTATGTAATGTATGTATGTATGTATGTATGTATGTATGTATGTATGTATGTATGTATGTATGTATGTAATGTATGTATGTATGTATGTATGGATGTAATGTATGTATGTATGTAATGTAATGTATGTATGTATGTATAATGTATGTATGTATGTATGTATGTATGTATGTATGTATGTATGTATGTAATGTAATGTAATGTAATGTAATGTAATGTAATGTAATGTAATGTAATGTAATGTAATGTATGTATGTATGTATGTATGTATGTAATGTATGTATGTATGTATGTATGTAATGTACATGTATGTATGTAATGTATGTATGTAATGTATGTATGTAATGTATGTATGTATGTATGTATGTATGTATGTATGTATGTATGTATGTATGTATGTATGTATGTATGTATGTATGTATGTATGTATGTATGTATGTATGTATGTATGTATGTATGTATGTATGTATGTATGTATGTATGTATGTATGTATGTATGTATGTATGTATGTATGTATGTATGTATGTATGTATGTATGTATGTATGTAATGTATGTAATGTATGTATGTATGTATGTATGTATGTATGTATGTATGTATGTATGTATGTATGTATGTATGTATGTATGTATGTATGTATGTATGTATGTATGTATGTATGTATGTATGTATGTATGTATGTATGTATGTATGTATGTATGTATGTATGTATGTATGTATGTATGTATGTATGTATGTATGTATGTATGTAATGTATGTAATGTATGTATGTATGTATGTATGTATGTATGTATGTATGTATGTATGTATGTATGTATGTATGTATGTATGTATGTATGTATGTAATGTATGTAATGTATGTATGTATGTATGTATGTATGTATGTATGTATGTATGTATGTATGTATGTATGTATGTATGTATGTATGTATGTATGTATGTATGTAATGTATGTATGTATGTATGTATGTATGTATGTATGTATGTATGTATGTATGTATGTATGTATGTATGTATGTATGTATGTATGTATGTATGTATGTATGTATGTATGTATGTATGTATGTATGTATGTATGTATGTATGTATGTATGTATGTATGTATGTATGTATGTAATGTATGTATGTAATGTATGTATGTATGTAACGTATGTATGTATGTATGTATGTATGTATGTATGTATGTATGTATGTATGTATGTATGTATGTATGTATGTATGTATGTATGTATGTATGTATGTATGTATGTATGTATGTATGTATGTATGTATGTATGTATGTATGTATGTATGTATGTATGTATGTATGTATGTATGTAATGTATGTATGTATGTATGTATGTATGTGTATGTATGTATGTATGTATGTATGTATGTATGTATGTATGTATGTATGTATGTATGTATGTATGTATGTGTATGTATGTATGTATGTATGTATGTATGTAATGTATGTATGTATGTATGTATGTATGTATGTATGTATGTATGTATGTATGTATGTATGTATGTATGTATGTATGTATGTATGTATGTATGTATGTATGTATGTAATGTATGTAATGTAATGTAATGTAATGTAATGTAATGTAATGTAATGTAATGTATGTAATGTAATGTAATGTAATGTAATGTAATGTAATGTATGTAATGTAATGTAATGTAATGTAATGTAATGTAATGTAATGTAATGTAATGTAATGTAATGTAATGTAATGTAATGTAATGTAATGTAATGTAATGTAATGTAATGTAATGTAATGTATGTATGTATGTATGTATGTATGTATGTATGTATGTATGTAATGTAATGTATGTATGTATGTATGTATGTATGTATGTATGTATGTATGTATGTATGTATGTATGTATGTATGTATGTATGTATGTATGTATGTATGTATGTATGTATGTATGTATGTATGTATGTATGTTATGTATGTATGTATGTATGTATGTATGTATGTATGTATGTATGTATGTATGTATGTATGTATGTATGTATGTATGTATGTATGTATGTATGTATGTATGTATGTATGTATGTATGGGGTATGGGTGCATGTATGCATGTATGTATGTATGTATGTATTTCCCGCAAAAAACACGGTTTTTCCAGCGTTTTCGCAAAGAGGACGTCCAAAAACATTGAGTTTTTCCAGATTTTCGGCAAAAGGATGCAGGAAGCCCAAGCCAGCAAAAAAGCCGGCAGGGGGAATCGAGCCTGGGACCCCTGTTTTCGGCTCCCCGAAGACTACGTTTAGTGGAACGTCATCAAATTGCCGCGCGGTACGTGGGGGACCCCCCCCCCTGCCCCCCCCCCCCCTTGCGACAGCGGCTCCCCGAAGACTACGTTTAGTGGAACGTCATTTGCTGCGCGGTACGGGGGACCTACGTAATAGACGTCGGGCGGGGGGGGTTAGGGGGGGGGGTTATCCTCTATCCTCTAGTAAGTATCCGACACGCCGAGCAATGTCGGCGGATGTCGACACCCCTAAAAAACGATTGGGGACTCTTAAACAAAGCAGCGAAACAGCCGTAAGTAAGTAATTTCGACCGTGCCTTTTCTCTCAGGGACCCGCTCTTGGAAGACTGAAACTAAAATTAAGCCAACTAGCTGGAGTCCCTAGGTTTGAGAAAAACATTCTATTGGTTTCCTTGACACACAGACCAAAAGGGTGTCCACCACTTTTCAGAAACACTCATAGGATTTGCCGGTCATGGCAGGCCCTGGAGCATTTCCGCATGCTTTCGTGCGTACGACATGATGCAGAGAGCTTAACAACATGCAATGTGTCCGTTTGATACGCTGAGGCTGTGCGCAGCTGGATGTGTTTGTTTCTGAGTTGGTACTTTTTTTGCCTGGAATTGCTGGTTTGGTTGGTGAGTCGACAAATCCTCCCTGGAAGGCCATGATGAACTGGTGGTCCGCTGACAACCGCGCCTTGTCTGATATGAGCTCAATGCATTTCTTGGGCAGCCTCATTTTGGTTCTTTGTTTAAAACAACCAACAGGAAACCGTCATCGCGCCGTTGTTTCCTTTTGTGGGGGGCTTCCCCTGATTTTGAGATATCCAAGTTTGCTCGCTCTGAGGGCTGAGGGCCTTCAATATTACTTGGCGTAAGCCAAAGCCAGAGCAAGAGCCCAGAGGCTTACATTCCGTTTTTGAGACCTGCGTCCTTTGGGCCAGGTGTTGCACTTCCAGCGTTCGGGCGTGTGTCTAGATGAAGGAAGCCAACAAATGGTATATCCTGAACAAAAATGACACCTCTCACGGCTTTGGGCCCATGCAACTATTCAGCTACCCTTTCCAAGTTCAAAGGCATCGCGATGCATCACATGGGTCAAATAAGCATGTGGCAAGGAGCTCTACTTCCTGGTTGACAACGGTTACAGTATGCAGTTTGAAGAAGGGAAAGCAAAGGATCACAAAAAGAAGAAGACAAGCGGAAGGACAATAATGCGGACCTATGTATGCCTGTAGAATCTGGGCAGAACCAAAAGGTAGGCATAATGCATTGGAAGGAAAAACTCAGACTTTGTAAGTACCAGGGTTGCATCTCCGGTTCCAAATGCTGACAAGGGTGGACAATGAGCGAGCGCCCAAAACCCCTGCCTGTGCCCATCGGGTCGAATGGAGTAATTGGAGCATCCCTCTACGCTGCTATTTTGAGGAGAAGCGGGGACAACCCATAGGCGTTTTGCAGGAGGTCCAGGCACGTAAGCAAATGTAAGCAGCACATACTCGCCTTGCCCGGCTCCCCGCTTGCCCATGTCATGGATGCCGCGAGGGCGGTTCTTTGTCGACTCGATAGCCTCATTCACGCCGTCTGGCATTTGCGTGGAAAGCGGAGCTCGGGAAAGAAGTTCTTGTGGGGAAGCACTCAAAACAGCCACGCGTAAGGGAAAGGTAAGCTTGTAATGTTTGCTGACTTCCGCGCAAGCTACAACATGGGATGGGCAAGCGAAGTGTTAGCTCACGCATCAGCAACCTTTCACGACATTGGGACTCATAGCGAGGTTTCATAGTTGCACATTTTGGGTATTTATCGAGATGTCAATTCTGATCCAAATCGCCAGAAAGAATTGGCCTTTGGGCTGAAACAAGCAATATTGTTCCCCCCACTGTAGAAATAACAGCATCGACCACTCCTCAACCCCCATTTGATACCCCCCCAACCCACAACAGAATCAGGGCACCCTAGACGGATGCCCATTTTGCGCCAAAGGACAATCATGTGTCTAGATCATGTAGTCCCAGAACCCATTTTGGTGTGGGTCAAAAATAGGCACCCAAAATGAACCCTGGTAAATGGAAACATAGACTAAAACCTGCGGTCCCCTGGTGGTTTAATTTTGACCCACACCCATTTGTTAGAGCCCAGGAGGTTACCAGTGTTACCCCCAACTTTAGGAGATGTCGCCGGCGCCGCAGCGGCTGCAGCCAGCAACTGCCGCGAGCCCGGAATGGATAGAGTCGACTGCTGCGCATGTCGAAGCGGCGTTGGTGGGCTCATGGTTGTGGCGGATGGGTTTTCGGGCCACTTTCTGTGATACGAATGCCCTTTTCCATCCTTTAACATGAGAAGTTGGTCATGGGAATCAACAACCGGGGTGTCACAGAAAGTGCAACCATGGGTTGGCTGTACAGGAAACGAAAAAGACACCAGTCGTTCTTGGCACCCCTTTGACTTCGGGTTACTCGGTCCATTCAAGTGGCTCCATTTTGATTGCTGGTGGGGGATTTAAGCCACCATAAAGGGAATGTTGAGGATGACCAGCTTTGTTTGGGGTTGGTAGTGGTCATATGCTGTTTTAGACAACACATGTAAGGGTTCCTGCGAATCGAGCCAAGACCATGACTGACATAGGGACATTTCACCAATTTCGGCTCAAGTTCCTTCCAGTAGGCGAAGCCGTTCAGACCCCTCGAGGGTTTGTATGCAATGGAACGCGTAGCAGGCTGGACTTGGCACAGGATCGACCATGTGAAACTTGGGGTACCAAGGCCCACCTTGTGTGCAATGGTCTCTTGCATTTTCCACGGGATGAGCACGGTTTTCTGCATGCCAAGGCCACTCCGAGCTTGCGTGCCATGTCGCGAGTTCCGCCTGGTGCTTTTTGGGCCACCGTGTTTGACTTCCAAGCTTGTCAACGCAACGGTATCTTGCACTTGCAGCAGGATGAGCGCTCAGCAATGTGGGACTCGCCAGCAATGCACGGCAACCTTACGCAGACGATCGCAGAAAATCGGCTGGCCATGCAACAAACTCCAAACGCGGCCTATTCGCAGCCGGACGGGCAACAGGCTGCCAACGATTATTAGTGCAAAACGGAGAGCACGGGAGTTTCGACGATGGCGCATAGTAGCACATATCAGCGGTGTGGTCAATTTCGTGCTACCCCTAAAGCTTGACCTTTTATCGCGTTTGGTTTTCCTGCTTGGCAATTTGGCAGGGCCTACGTTTGTTTCCTGCGCGCACGGGAACCGCAGTTAGGTTAGGAGGTTCCTCTTATTTGCGACAAGCGTATGTGAGATTCGTCAGCAGCGCAGTCAGGTTGGACCGCAAGGGCACAATAGGGCCAGGGCCCACATGGCGGAAAGCCTTCTCCATAGTGTCGATTTTCTGTGGAGCCACCTTCAATTGTTCATGATTGTTCTGGCGTGTTGGGAGAGAGCTAAAGCCTCAATAGATCCGGGTCAGCCGAGATGGTTTGCGCAGGCCAGTTTTGAACAATCAGAGATGTTGTGCTTGACACGGAGGCATCTGGCCCAAGCTGGCGATCACACATGCGAAACAGATCAGCAAACTATGCTTTGGGGTGGGTCAGGACAGCGCATAAATCAACTCATCAACTCCTTGCAGTCTGCAGCAGACCAGATCACTTGCGCCATGGTCCACAGTGCCTCCAACGCAGTTTCGGAGCTCCACGCACAACAGGGCCGGGATTGTTTTTCCGAGGCCCGCATCGTACCGTGCCACGGCCAGATCATACAGGCTTCTTTCGCTCAATGCCTCATGGCCCGTTGCAGACAATATGGCCGGATTCGATTTTCCAGGAACAGCTCTAGATCCTTGGACTGCTGACTTCTGTGCAGAAGTCCGCCGACTTGCAAAGTCCCTTACCCTGCTCGTGCCCCCAGTACCTTCCAACCATGAGCCAGCGGGTGTGGAAGACTTGCCCAGCATTGTCCTCAATGGCTGAATGCTGGCAATGGGGGATTTCAGAAATCTCCTGCCAACAAAAAACACCTATCAAGTGTCTCTTCGTTTGAGATCTCAATAAATTTCAGATTGCTGTTTTTGCTCCCTTCGTGCCATGGTTCCACGCGTGCGTCTGCCCCCCTTCCAGCACTTGCGCGATGCATCGGCAGCCATGTGGAGCATGCTCTCCAGCTTGGAAGGTTAAACATCACCTGTGGCCAATTTCAAGGGAGTTTGCTTTTGGTGGCATGGGACCCAGGGTCACGTGAGGTGTCCCATCATCCAGTCGCATAGGGGGCATGCATAAAGAGGCTGTCATGTATTCACTGGTGGTTTTCAGGGGTTCTTTCACCCTAAGGTTGTGGTTTCCTTTAAGCGGCTAGTTTTCAGGATGTCACTTAATGGACCCAGCGCTAATGTTGGGCAGCAACGTCAGTGCAGCCTCGGAGCTTGCTGGCGTCAGGGCGTCTAAGGGGTGGTCTGAGAAAAATAACTCGTGATAGTTCTTTCTTCAAAAAGGGTTTGACATCAGAGGATTGGGAGGTTGTCCGCACGAAAGTTATCAGCTTTCGTGCCCGAAGAGTTTGAGGGTGGGTCGCACTCTTGGGGCTGGCACGCCTTCACAAAGCTTGCGGAGATCCTCAACCCAAGTTATGTTGTTTGTCTCCCGGTCTTGTGTTGCCAGAACCCATATTTTCTTCAGGCGGAAAAGGTAGGCTGGATCACCCTCAGTTGCTTTCTAGGGTTTCAGGTTGGCTGCAAAAGGATCATTGGCAGGGTCTCTCAAGATCGCTCAGGCCAAAGCCTTTTTAGACAGGAGGGCGGAGTCGGGAGCTCGGATGAGGTGCGCATTGCTGACCTGTTTAGTTGTCAAACAGTTTAACATTAAACTTGTTGTGGGTACATTTAGATGATCAGACGTCTTCATAATTCCAGCAAAGATCCGAACGTTTAGTTCTGGCCAGTCATATGAGCAGATTCATTTCAATCAGTTTGGTCATTGGTTGAGCACAAATGGATTCCCCTGGTTTCGCTTTGGTTCCTTTTCATGTGCGGTGGAATCCATCTACTTTGCCACAGGACAAGGACACGTACCCTTCAGATGAACCTACAGCAGCCATGAATATATTTTTGTCAGGATATGAACATGGGCTTAAGTTCCCAGTGCTTTACCTTTGCAGGCAGCACAAAGAGTACCTTCGTCCCCATGGAAGTGGATCTTTGGGGCTTTAAAAGGGACGTCGTCTTCCACGGCCCTCTCAGCGGGCTCGAGGAAGAGGCTGAGACCTTGGGCGCTTTGCTGCTGTCCGAGCGACTGCAGCAACGCCTGCCTGGCCAAATTGGAAGTCAGTTGGTTTCCTGCGTGTTCCTTTTAGAGTGACCCAGACGGTTGCTTCCCATGTCCATCTTTGGGGCCAAAGAGCAGAGTGCTCTTTTCTCCCATGGGCACTGGAGGTCTTGGGCGAGGTGGGGGAAACGTGTTTGAACATAAGCGAGGTGAGCACCCTAATGTTGGGTTATATGTGCATGTCGATCAGCGGGCTCACCTTCTGGGTCCAAGTCTGGTTTCTTTGAGCTTCCATTTGCTTAAGAATATGTTGTTATTTTCCCTTGACGGTTTTTAAAGGAATATATAACTACTGTTTTTTTTTTCCAGGTAAATGGACGTGAAACTAAAGATGTCATATCCTGCTCGCTATGCCTGGCATTGCTTGCGCCACAGCTGGCGCTCCTGCCAGTGCTATGAATGCTGAGTTGGTTCTGAGTAGAGCTTGGAACCCAACGAACATGTGCTTGGTTTTCCTTTGGATTCCCTTCAACCAACTAAAAATGCACACAAACACATCTCTGCGTGTTGGTGTAAGTCCAATTCAGTGAAGCTGCTTGAGTGTTGGAGTACGCGTTGCGTTTTGCTTGATTGCCCATCAGCACTTTGAGCAGTTGATCTTGTGCGGCGCAGCTGGTGGCAATACGTTTGCAAGCATTGTTGGTGGACAGAGTCTCCTTGCAAATCATGGGTATGTGTGGATGGCTTTCCATGGTCTCAAAGTGGGTCAGTATCTCGTCCATCAGCATGTACGGTCATGGACCCTGGGACCTCCGAGAACCACGAAGATTTGCACGGGAACCATTGCCATGGCTGCGGCTCACACAAGCAGCTTTGACCATGGCACATATCGCGCGCCCGAAATGTTCGTCCAGCCACTTCAGTATTTTGCCAGGCTTCCAGTACAAATCCTTCAACTTCGGCGATGAGATGTCAGACCCCAAGCGTGTGAATCGAGACATGCATCAAACTCACGCCATGAGTGAACTTTTTGTTTTTGTGCGCGGCGACAATCAGGTGTGCTGCTCTTCAGATTGACATGGACCCCCAACCACAACGTCTTGTTTCGCGGAAGCTCCTTTTGGAAATCCCGCTTTTGGGGCTGAACAGTGTCGGGTTCTCTTGGGCGGGCCATGTGAAGCAAGTCATTTGGACTGCAGCATAGATTTCCAGGAGAGCTGAGGCAGAGCCCCACAAATGATCAGGCCGCTGGCATCGAAGAGCCCTGGCACCCAGCATGTTGGCAAGACTTACCTTGGTTTTTAGGGCGTTTTCACAGAAAAGGCGCGCCCTTTGACTCGGAAACTCGGAAGTCCGAAATCGGATGCTTTGAAGATGTTCTCAAATGCGTCTAAAAGGGCAACTTGGAGAATGTCACCTGATCGGGCCCACTAGATTTCAGTTTGGCTCAAGGTAAGGAAATGGATGCTTTGTGATACAGCTCCAAAAAAGACACCCTCAACAAGAAGATGCGCTTCCCACAGGAAGTAAACACCCACAGTTGTTGCATTCAAAGCACCCGCGGATGTTTTGTACTTGGGAACCCAAGCATGGAGCGGTGATGTTTGAAGCCTATTTGGTGCCTCTCGGTGGTTTCAGGGTGAGCTAAAAGATGATTGACATGGCCCTACTTCGGCTCCCTCAGCCTCTGATTTGCAGGTCGGAGTTGTTCAATCCTTCGATGACTCCTTCGTGGCACTTTGCAAGGACTCATGGGCCTCCTTCCGGAATTGGGGGGGCGGTTCCAGCCCAAGCTTTCGCCGGCTGTCAGGTTCGAACGGCTGGAGCAAGCCCTGTCCGCCAACTTCGACTCCCTTCAGGAGAAATTGGTTTTTGTGTGTCGAAATAGGGGGACGCCAACAATGGGGGCGGGGAGTCTTTCCTTTTAGTTTCCCTTTGCACCAACCTACAGTAAACGTGGGAGGGGGTATCCCACCCCCCCTCCCCCCCAAAAAAAAGCACAAAACACGCACACACACACACTGAAGATGGAGTTTGAAAAGCGAAAAGAGGTTGTGGATGTCCCAGGCCTTAAGTTGGAATCTGTTTGAGAGGGAACCCACCAGCTGCCGTCAGGGGCCCAGGTGCGGTTCGCAGGTACGTTTCCACAGGGAATGCGCAGCGTCTTCGTTGGCCGCCGACTGCGCATTCCCCCGGCGGCCCCCTGCTTTCAGGATATGTTTAGCATAGCTATCCCTCGACTGGTTTGGGTTGTCACACACACAACAGCTCCCGCAGGAGCACTGCTGGTAAACTGTCACTGGAAGTTCTGAAGGAGAAAGGGCCCCTGGTGTCTCAATCTTGCCGAAAAAAGGGGAGAAAAAGGGCGCATTTGTTGTTTCTTTTGAACACACACCCACCCACACACACGCAAAACGGCCGGGATGGCGGGCCCCCATGGCCCTCACCCGAGAGAACCACAGGGGAGGCGGGGGCGAAGGCGGGCCCTCCTCAGCAAAACAGTTGCTGAGGAGGGGAGGGGACGCACACCCACACACGCACACACCCACGCCAAACGGCCAGGATAAACGGTAGGATGGCAGGCCCCCCCCCGTGGCCCTCGCTTGAGAGGGGGCGAAACCGGGCCCTCCTCAGTGAAACGAGTTGCTGAGCAGGGGATGGACGACCAAAACCAACCGAGAAATGCACCTTGGCATCGTTGAATGCGCACACATGCGCAAACATGTACACAAAACAGCCCCCACGCTGGGCTCCCGTTAAGGGCGGAGCTACCCGTGGCCTTAGTAAACAGCCTTAGTTTCCGGAGTGGCTTCAAACCGAAAAAGTCGTCTTTGTTTGAGTAAACAGGCAAAATCTAGCATCGAAAATAGAGCCGCTATTCCAAAATAATGGGTCTTTATGACATCTCAATTCAAACGCCCTCTGGCAGATTTCGCAGCAACGCATGTCAAGCGTAAACGACCCGACATAACCTCAGCAAGACTGGTCTTCAAAACCAGCCAGCCAAACGCATGGACATGTGAAGTGACAGTCTGACCGCAAACGACACGAGAGCCAAATTACTTTTCTTTTCTTTACGTTCCAAGTCGGTCATGGTTTGCGCTGCTCCAGGCCACGTGTAGCCAAAGTAGGTGTTACATTTAACACATGTCAAGAAAGCAACATTGACACATGTCAAGAAAGCAACATTGATAAAGGTTCACCGCCTGGGAACAAACGCCGCCAGCCCTAAGCATTGAGCAAGATGTGACTTAATTAGCCATCTCTTGTCTCCTGTTCCGTGGACACAATCAAACATGAGGTTTGCAGCGTGCTCCGCGAGCACACCTCCTTGCTTGACTGTGTAATGGGGCTGACGCAAATGCGCCTTCCCGAAAACTGCTACTGATCGAGGCTGGCATATATCCCCGTAGCACCAAGCTTTGCGCGTACTGCATATAAGAGCAGCCCTGAATGCAGAGTCTGAGAAATTTTCTGCCACATGCGCCCTTGAATAGAACCCACACGTCGGCAACCAGCTGTCATCAGAGGGGTCCCAGCATGAGGGTCGCACAATCCCTTCTTTCAGAATCATTGCAGCTGCCGCTACTCCAGTGTTGTGGGTCCAAGCCACAACACTCCGCGGAGGGGGCAAGTTGATATCTGGGTGCACAGGATGCAGGTAAACCAAAAGTGCCTTGGGTTGAGAATTGACTGCTATCACCTCAACTCCCTGAAAACGGGAGATGATGTCCTCAGACCACACCAATACCTTGGCCAGCTGAATGACTACCGCCTGAATCTCTGCAGAATTAGCATCTAAATCAGGGTGTTGTTCTTGAAAGGCAGAAAAGAGCCAATTTGTTGAAAAGGGTAGGCAGGCGGCTTGAAGGCTGGGGTGAGTGAATCCGCGAGCAGGTGTCAAATACTCCAAACACGGTTGCACCTTGCCGTCATCAGTGAAGCAAGCTGATCCCATTTCCACAGCGGATTTGATACGCCGCGGGTCCTCAACCATGAACTTGCGGAATGCCAGGAACACATCATAAACCTGCCACCATGGAGTCTTCCTCAAATCCTCCCAAATAGTGAGGTACAATCCAGCAAACTGAAATGGCAGAAAATGTTCCGGCTGCTGATGCGACTCTGCTTCAGCCGTCCCCAAATGCGAAATGACTGTGCGAGACCGGTCTGTTGGTCGAAACCACATCCAGATTGTGTTGCCATCTTTTGGATTTAAAGGAACTGCATCAGCCGGTACATAATCGGGGCGTTGTTCAAGTGAAAAAGGGGGGACCTGGTGAGGGGGAAGTGCATGAGGTGGCTCAGAGTGAGCAAAACACCCGCCAAAGGCCGTAGTGCTCATGAGAGCAGCAGTCGCGTGCCCCAAACTAGCACCATAGGCCGCTGCGAACACTGCATCCTGCAACATCGTCCGGAACGTCTGCGGGTTATCAGACCGCAGTTCACACTGCATTGGCCCAAGTTGCAGAGTGGCTGAGCTCACAGCGCTAGGGCTCGGCACGGGCTGGTTAGGTCGGAGCACAGACCCATCAGCCATCCAGACCCCCGGAAAGTCGGGTGGAGGTGGGGCGCTTGATTTACTGCGCGCAGCCTGTATCATATCAAAGGCCATAGCAGAAACAGGGAAGCCAGAAAAGAGGTGAAACAACTCGTGAGTTTGATCAAAAAGCTCTCGCGAAAACGAGCGATGAAGCGCTAAAAGCTCCGACAAACTCAGTGACTCGGAAGGCGGAACCGTTTAAACAGGGTCACTTGAAAAGGGGGCCACTTGAAAAGGGGAACCAGTCAAACACCTGTGGTATGTTCTAAGGGTGGGGCCGCCGTAGGAGAACAGATAATACTCCATAATTGACTCTGCGGTGGAACCGCTTCATCTGCGGTATACCCCGCTTCATCTGCGGTATACCCCGCCACTCGTGGGCAGTTGCCCGAGTTCTCTCTCACAATACTTCTGGAGCCACCTCGCTCCTTCCTGGATTGAACTTTGGGCAGAGCCCTGGCAGCGTTTCTTTACCCGAAGGCTGTTCTACGGTTCCAGGGCCGTGCCCAACTCTCTTCACCAACCCCCGCGCACCATTGGGGCCGGCGGACGTCGGCACAGCACCCACATGGGCTGAACCGAGGGGGCGAACCCCACACACTGAAGATGGAGTTTGAAAAGCGAAAAGAGGTTGTGGATGTCCCAGGCCTTAAGTTGGAATCTGTTTGAGAGGGAACCCACCAGCTGCCGTCAGGGGCCCAGGTGCGGTTCGCAGGTACGTTTCCACAGGGAATGCGCAGCGTCTTCGTTGGCCGCCGACTGCGCATTCCCCCGGCGGCCCCCTGCTTTCAGGATATGTTTAGCATAGCTATCCCTCGACTGGTTTGGGTTGTCACACACACACACACACACACAAGTGGAACGAGCGAGCGCAATGGGCAAATGGCGAGCTTCCCTTGACATGAGCTTAGGGTTCCTGATGAGGGTCCCTTCGGGTTCTTCCTTCTTTCCGGTTTATGAATCCGAGTCATTTGCCCCGAATGGTCTGTCATTCCAGCTTTTGGTCTACTCCCAGAGCATGCATTCATACTGTTGTGCTTCGAGAAGGACTTCCGGGTTGCTTTATACTATGACGTTTTCCACGCGATTAAGTAACGTGCGTACGCGCGAAGGGTGGCTGGCTGGCTGCGGGGATGTGTGCGTGTGTCTTTTACAGCTTTATGGTAAAGTGTGTTATTCAAGGCTTTGTTGGATAGCATTGCTTCTATTTGTCCACTTTGTTCCAGGGCATTTGGTTCCTGCAATCTTGATCGTCTCTTTGTCACAGCAGTGGCCGTTTCTTGCCGTACACGGACTTCCCAGTGAAAACGACCATTTTATTTGCTGCCGGCTGCCTGCAAGGCTATGAATTGGGGTGTCGATGCGTTGATTCAAGGCCTTTTACCCGCCCAACGAGGCAATTTGCAGTGGCATCTTCAAGAAATGAAGGAGATGAGATTGGGTACACTCACCAAATCGATGCAGCAATTCAGCCGCTGCCATGTAAATGTCGACCGAAGGGTCCAATCCACGATAATTAATTCCCATTATTTTGCCACGGTCACAACACCCCATGACTTGAGTCCTGGTGGGGACGGTATCGCCCCCTGAGAATTGGCAGTTGTTCATTTTAGGTTTGACACAAAGCCACATGAGGGGTTTGCGCAAGAATTCGATCAACCATTGTTATAAGGGCTTCGATCAATTTCCTAATGGCAAATCTGGGAGCCTATTTGATCAAACTGCAGGTTGATAACCGGGGGGGGGGGGGTCCGCATCACCTGAGGCACCTTACTACCGTATTATTCAACAGCTCCACACGGGGATTTTGGCAGTGAGTTTTGTTGCTTTGTTTTTGGGTGGGTCTATGATAGATATTTGCGGGGGTCCAACATAGATTGTTTACATGTCCATTGTGCTCATCATGTTGCACAAAGAGGTGGGGGTGGCGGGATGGTCGGGGCCCCCAGAATGTACAGCGCTGTGGGAAGTTTCTGAGGCTTGGTTATTTCATCCACAACCTGAGGAGCTGCGGCAACGCTTAGCGCCCATGGCAAACTCTGCCGGCACGCTGCACTGCCCTCGCCGGAGCCCCAGACGGGTCTTCTGTCATTGTGGAAGGTTCTGGCTTTATGGGTGGGCGTGTTTGCAGAAATTCAAAATCAACCAACAACGAAAAGGTACGCATCCCCTTTCCTTTTGGCCAATGGAGATCTGGGAATGAGTCTGTCCCTGCTCTTTTGGTGGGAAATTGAGTGAGTCCACGCGTCATGTAAAAATGGACAAGCTTGTCTCCCAGAGAAAAGATTCTATAACATTGGTAGTACCAACTTCTGGAAAACGGTCAATACAATTACTGAGGTCAACCAAAGGGTTCATGTCGACGCTAACTTATTCTCCATCTGGGATTGTTTCTCCCCTTGTTTTCCCTTTGATACAACTGCATAGGGGCAACTTCAAGAAAGACCCCGCACATTGTGGTTTTGGTTGATTTAGTTTTGTAGTCTGTGTGCATAAGTCAAACCGACATTCCCAAAACGCCATGAGTGTGGTTCCTTGTTTGGGGGGGGGGTACCGTTTGCAACATGCAAGATAGTCTAGCTGCTACAACACACAAGGTTTGGGTTGAAACAATCAACGGCGAGTCTCGAACAGACCTCAGAGGCTCAGCGTTTTTTGGGGGACGCAATAGTGGGTGTGGTTCCTTTGTTGAGTCGCTCCCCTTTCTTGGGTTGCTGTGGGAAATCAAAGGGAAACCAGGTCCGGTTTCAGGCGTTCCAGATGTTTGGAGACAAGCCCAAGTAGTGGTCGAACATGCTTCCTTAGTTTTCCTTGAAATTCCAGCCAGAAGGGGGCTTCACAAAATTGTGGGGGCACCTCAGA